>SZWC01025097.1:25473-35759 GCA_023375785.1 Penium margaritaceum | reverse complement strand
GGGGGGAAGGGAGGGGGCCATTTGATATGCATCATGTTGCACGTATACTTCCTGTAGCGTAAGAGCTGCTGCATGAAGTGCGGCATGTTCATCTTACTTCTCACAACGTTCCACGGGCATTGTTGGCCCATGGCCCCTAAACCAAGTCATCCTATCTGTAGCAGACACTACTTTGAAACTTGTTACTAGAGATGTACTGTAAGCATGGCTCTGTGGGTTTGTGTTGTGCGATGTTGAAGCAGCTGCAAAATCCTGAAGAGAGTCACCAGAGTGGTGAAACGTATCCAGGGTACCAAAGAGACCTACTTGTGGTGGCACCATGGTCGCATCATCGGCAACGTCATCTGCACTGCATGTGAGTTGGTAGGCCATGTTATGCAGAGGCTGCACAAATGCTACGGTTGAACTTGGACCTCCAGTCTTTGTGCGGGGTAAGCATCAAGGGGTGGTACATCATCTTGGAAGTAGAAGATGCAAATGAGCCATACAGATTTTCAAACAACATGCCCCTTTCAGCCGCCTGTTGGAGACTGTATCTATCGTTTGAAAATGATGTCCCTTTGTGCGCAACGCAGGATCTTGCATCAGTTGGCGCCACAACTGAGGAAACATGTTACCTTTGTACTTCACTACTCATTGGGGCAGCACAACCTGCTAGAAGTTGAAGTAAGATCAATTCACACAACTGCTCATGAATTTGGACTTTCTCCCTCCTAGTTTCCTTTTCTGGCATTTGAACAAACAGCTGGGGCATTGTGGACGAGCACAGTCATTGNAAAAATATTGGTGTAAATCTTACATCCATTATTTTTTCAATATTTTAAACAAATCATAACTTTCACGCTGTATTGTAATCATAATGTATTGACTTAAGATAAGTTTGGATATCTTGACAGTGCATTTTTAACTTCGAGTTACAAATGAATGTATACATATATAAATGTAAACATGTTTTCAAGCAGAGGAAATGTTATGATAATTTAGACAACCAATAATAAAATGTATAGAAAAATGTTCATTTCAATGAACCAAAATACTTCACTTATTGAACGAAAACATGATTCCATCATTTGGTACATTTGTTGCTCCTACATTGTAAGCATCCACTCAAATGACGCCTATACATTGTTTTCACGGCTTTCNTAACTTACCCAATAAAATGTGAAAGAAAATCTAGAAAATCCCTCAATGAGTGTTTAATTATCTATCACGTTACATGATCATTATTTAAAATATTACTCTTGCCTCTCCAAGTTCTTAAATTTTGAATTATAACACCAATTTTTATTTTGATGTATACCACCTTTTCATTAAGCTGGTTTGCTTTTGAATCAAGCCTTTAAGGAATATATTCATGTATAGTGCAAAATGTTGCGATTGAGACGATACACGTTAATGCATTTTTTGACATCCAAATCAAAAAGGCATATGATAAATTAATTTTTCTAGTATAAATGTATTAAATGATATGAACAATAAACTTTTATTAATTTTTTCAATTTTTCATGAAATCGTTTATGAGGAAAAAAAGTTCATCAAAATTTATAACCCTACAAAGGGCAGGTAAAAACATTCATTTCCATCTCCTATTCTAGGATTCAAGATGCTTTTAAGAAATTTTAAATTATCCAAAAGGTTGCATTCTCTCTTAATAATGTGACTGCATTTCTTCATCCCTCGGAGCATTCTTGATAGATAACCTTTTAGTGTACATCTTTCTACTTTTTGAAATTGAGAATAACTTTAGGAGATCACCGAGTGTTTGAAGGGCTTCTTTTGTCAACGTGGCTTGTTTGTGCGATCCTTTTTTCTGTTGGCCATCTTCATGGACACATTTCTAAGGAGCCGACGAGCACTTGAACATGGCTGGAAAATTAAGGGAGACCAAGCAGCACAGTTTTTTGTGGGCAAATATGAGGCCATAAAGCTTCGCAAGTAAGGGCTTTCCTTCATGCCTTCGTAAGCATCTTGTCCTATTCCTTTCCGGCTGCTGTTTTTGTTTTGGATNAAATACATCGTACGCAAAAGCGATGCAAGTGTATTTCTACACCTGTGTGAATTCTCTTACCCCCACCAGATACAGAACCCAATACACCCCCCCAATTCAATCCGACCCTGTTGGGGGAGGGGGGGGGGTCCCGCTTGACCGTTGTTACCTGCCGCCTGAGCGTCGGGTCCCCCATTTTAACACATAGTAACCATTTTATGCCTTGAAAGAAAAGAGTATACTTACGCGTCCAATAGTATAATATAGACATAGCATATACATTGCATAAGTACAGAGGTGGGTTCTATTGCAGAAAAATATGTGTTGAAGTGATATCTGACAGAAATATTATCTTGTTTTATTGAAAATAATTTTAAAGGCATCCAGGTCTTAGGAACATTCAGTGAAAATCTTGTATGCATGTATGTAACACATACTATGCACATGATTGTAGCGAGTAATTTCTCAAAAACACTGTTCACGTTTTTAGAACGATCCTCAACTTATGTTTCAGTCTTGTCCACTGATTATGAAGTGTATTATTTGGGGTGACTGGGCATAAATTAAATTAGGACACATTCGACAAGAGTATATCTATCACTTATGTGTTTCTCATCAATCAGAACTACTAGTATTTGAAAGTAAACTAAAATGTGTGAGAATTTGATGGAAGTTCAATGAAACTTCCAAGTAGTATACATTGAAGTACTTTTGTATTTGCGACTTACACGTAACTTCTAGGAAGCATTCATGTTAATGGTAACTCATTTCCAGGAAACATCCGCCACGTATGTTCTAAAGCTGTACTCTAGTTTATCAGTATGTACTTTTGGTGTGATTGACCATAAATGACCTTAGAAAAGGGGACAATGATAAGAAGATGTTCAACATAGTTATGATTTTAAATAGAACAGGTTGTGAAGCTGGGACAAGGGGGATGAAACAGGGAGGAAGAGGAGGTGAGGATGGAATTATGAAGGGACGGGGAAGTTTCAGGAAAGGATCCAGCATAGCAGGCAAATCATGGCCAGAAAGTGACACATGAACATGGAAGGAATCCTTGAAGAATAACATGGAAAATATTTCAGGGTTTGTATATGAGTTCTGTGAACATATTCTGATGAGGTCATGCAATGAGGAGTTGTGCCACAGCACTGACGTGCGGTCCCATGATAGAGCAGGCCACAGCCCCGAGGTGCGATCAGATGAGAGAATGTTGAAGGCATGGGTGCAACACTAATGGTGTGGAAAAGAAGATACTTGGGAAACACCACAGGATGGAAGGGAAAAGGAGACACTATGGGAAAATCGAGCATGAGGGATGGAGTGCTAGCTTTGCCCCGTGTAGTGGTTGGGGACTTTGCCAGCACTGTTGGCAATGCCTCGTTGGTGTTGGACCATCCCAAAGCACCGACACATGGTGGTAGGTATCATCTCACGATTAATCACACAAAAAATAAAAAAATAAATAGTGCCCCACACCATAGTTGCGGTTGCAACCGCTCAGAAATCTGCTTCGGTGACACATAACGCGAGGAAATGCAGAAATAAACAGCGCGTGCACTTGTGCTTCACATGCAAGGCGCGATTTGGTCGCAGGGCGTGCTGGAGGGGCCGTGTCACAGATTTAACTGGCAAATTCTTGGACTTCACAGTGCACACTCTGGTGCAATCAATGGCAGCCCTCAGGTAGGTGAACCAGCTCACCATGAGCCTCTAGGCAGGACGAGTAAAATGTGAGAGACAACTTGTAGGCTGCACAGACAAAAACATGGAAGCTTGTGAAGTTGTGTAGAGAGCGCGAATTGCTGGTTTGACTCATGGATGAGAATTTAAATGAGCACAGCTTTCTAAAAAGCATAAGCACGCCTCATTTGGCACATGGAGCTGGAAGAACCACTCTGTCAAAGTTCACCTCCTAGCACACTCCTAGCCTAGCGGGATGAGCGGCAGTCACACTCTCACACAAGAGAATTACCATCCCTGCCATGTGCACGACGAATAATATCTGTGAGGACCTTGATTGAAGCTCCCTAAAGTTCCTCCTACCACCTTTTTACCTTCAAGACCGCTCCAAACCTCCCTGGCCAATAATTGTGGCCGTCACTGGTGCTGGTAGTGCAAGAGCCGTCATTTGAACCGGACCCATTGCCACCAAACCTTGAAAATCCATATCTCCCTCAAACGGACTCCGAATCAAGTTCCGTAAATTTCTACACAACCAGTAGAACGTCCTCTATTCACTGCTGTGAATTGATGATTTTTATCGAGCAACCCACTTTGGACACTTTTTGACACCCCATATCCAGCATTCTCTCACGTTGCGAGAATAAAAATCACACAAGTGCACACTGTCCCCTCAGCTGCTGAAAGCAATGCGCTAACAGCGGGGTGGTCAGGAAGTCTGCCAGCATCATGCTTGAAGGGTAGAACTTGTTCTGCACCACCTGCTTCACCACAAGTTTGCAGACGAAATGATACCGCAGGTCAATGTGCTTGGTGCGGTGTAGAACTCTGCGTTCTTGGTTAGAGCAATGGCGCTCATGTTGTCACAGTAGATTGTAGTCGCTGTGGTCTGCTGCTTTCCAAGGCTTGCCTGCAGCTCACGCAGCCACACAACTGCCTTTGTTGCTTCACTCAAGGCGATGTACTCAGCTTCGGTGGAGGAGAGGGCGGTGCACACTTGCTTCTTGCTCCTCCAACTGATTGCACCTCCCACGAGTACAAACACAAACCCACTGGTCGACCTCCTTGTGTCCAGGTCACCTCCCCAGTCTGCATTGCTGTAGCGGATGAGGATGGGGCTGTTGTTGCCATTCAAGGTAAGGCAAAGGCTGTTGCTGCTGTCAAGGTAGTGCAGCACACGCTTGACCGCCTCNATTGCTGCGTACATAAGGCTCCCAACTGCTTCTTGGTAGGGCACTGCTTCCATGCGGCTGTTCTCCTGCATGCCGCAGGGAGTCTACATCATGCTCAGCTTCGCTCCCACTTCTAGTGGTGTTGCATCCTTGCACGCTCCTGCCATGTTGAAGCGCTTGATGATGTCCCTCACATATGTGCTCTACGAGAACTTCAAAGTCACTTGGTGCCGGTAGCATTTGACCTGAAGGCCAAGGTAGTAGCTGAGCTCTCCCATGTCTTTCATGTTGAACCTGGCAGCAAGTGACTGCATCACATTGTCCAAGAGAGACATGGATTCAGATGCAATGAGCAGATCATCAACATAGAGCAAGATGATGACCTGGCTTGCCTCTTTCACGCACCCATAAACTGCATGGTCAGCTTCACTGCGCACAAAACCAAGCCCAGCTTGCGGCTCATCCATCTTGTTGAACCATTCTTGCGGTGCTTGCTTCAGGCCATAAAGAGCCTTCACAAGCTTGTACACCAAATCCTCCTTTCCCTCCACCACATTTCCCTCCGGCTGCTCCATGTACACCTCCTCAAGGTCACCATTTAGAAATACACAGTCACATCCATTTGGTGCACCTCCCAGTCCATAGCAGCAGCAAGAGCGAGGATCGCTCGGATGGATGGGAACTTTGTGACAGGTGCAAATGTCTCATCGTAATCCACACCATAATTCTGCCCATATCCCTTTGTAACCAACCGTTGTTTCTATGTGAGCACCTTACCATCCGCACCACGCTTGCACGTGAAGATCCACCGACACCCAATCACCTGGCTGCCACGTGGAGCTTCCTCGAGGGTCTAGGTGCCGTTCTTCATGAGCGCACCATGCTCCTCAACTGCTNCAAGAGAACGACAAATGGAAGAGGTTATTCATTTGAAGAAGATGAATGTACAAACTTTCACTTAATTCATGCAAGAGGTCTAGCACGCATAGCCCTTTCAGTTGCATAAGCTAAGTTTATTTCTCTTGCCATGTTGTCACATTGACGTCTATCATCAGCTGCCCCTGGTTGTTCCTCCTCAGCCTCCATGTCCTCGGGCACAAGCGGCCATGCTCTGGCCTCTTCTACGTGAGCACCTTACCATCCGCACCACGCTTGCACGTGAAGATCCACCGACACCCAATCACCTGGCTGCCACGTGGAGCTTCCTCGAGGGTCTAGGTGCCGTTCTTCATGAGCGCACCATGCTCCTCAACTGCTGCGACACGCCAATCTGCCTCCTGGGCACTACGCATGGATTCAACGAATGTGGTTGGGTCATCGGTGACTGTGAGGAAGAGAAGATCGAGGTCAGGTGACTCTGTTGGTGGTGGAACGGTGCACAGGTTCACCAGCTGCTCCATGGACCTCAGTTTGCTTGCGAGGCGCTTGGATCTCATCAACGGCTCCACAGGACCATCTGCACCATAGTTGTGGCATCTAGACCTCCGTGGTAGCTGCCGTGGATTGCTTTGTTGCTCCTCGTTATCAGATTCCGTTGCTTTCTCCTTCTTAGCTCCCTCCACCTCCTTGTCATTGCCACTATCACCGCCATCTTCCAAACCGCCATCTTCTGCTACCGGCTCTTCTCCCACTTCTGGTACAAGTGCGGGAGCAAGTGGGACTTCACACATGGGGCTCCAAGTCTATCCCTTCACGTCCTACTGAAAGACCACGGCACGGCTGCGGATGATCTTCTAAGCAGCGAGGTTGTAGAGGCGGTATCCCATGGTGTCGTAGCCGAGGAAGGCCGCATTCACCGACTTGGCATCTAGCTTGTTGCGAGTGCCGGCAGGCAGGAACACAAATGCACCACACCTGAAGGCTTTCAGGTGTGTCACTGTTGGCTTGCGTCCCATCCACGCCTCCTCCGGTTTCATCAGTAGCATGCTGCACGTGGGACTGCGGTCATTCAGGTACACGGGAGTGTTGACCGCTTCCGCCCAAAAGGTTGGCGAGAGATCCGCGTCTTGGAGCATGCTATGAACACGCTCCATGAGCGTACAGTTTGCGCTTCCAGCCACGCCATTTAACTGCGGTGTTCCAGATGGGGTGACCGCGTACCTGATCCCGCAACGCTTGGGGAAGTTGCAGAAGTCATTGGAGAGGTACTCTCCTCCTCTGTCGGTGCAAAGTACCTTCAACCACGTGCAACTCTCATTCTATGCAGTAGTAATCCACACCTTGAAGCATCAAAGAACTCATCCTATGCAGCCAAGAAGGACACGCACGTCTTCCTTGACTTGTCATCAATGAATGTGACAAAGTACAACTTGCCGGACAAGGACTGAGATGGCATGGGACCGCACGAATCAGAGTGAACAAGTGAGACAAGCTGAGCCGCCCCCTTCCCTTCCCCGAAGAATGGAGCACGGGCTTGCTTCCCTTCAATGCAACTCTCACGAGACGATGCACCTTGCTGCTACATCCGCTTAAGCTCCAGGCCGCAGACCATTTGCTGCATGGAGTTGATGGCACCAAAGCCGAGGTGACCAAGCCGGCGGTGCCACAGGCCGATGTCGTGTTTTCCCTCTCCCGCTGCCAACGCTGAGTCGGCTTCCTTCTCTGATGAAACATACACACGATAGAGTCCATCATCCTTGTCCACTTTTGCAAGTACACGGCCTGCACGTTTAGAGATGGTGCATCCACTATTCTCGAAGCGAACCTGCATGCCTTTGCAGATGGGAGATGAGACAGAGAGGAGGTTGTCTATAAGCCCCGGAACATGGAGCACCCCCTTCACATGACGTTCCACGTGCTTACCCTCAACGGAAGCATAAAACACAATCTCACCCTCCCCAACCGCCATTTGCACATGGTTGTCCCCGATGTACACCCTACAAGGCTCAATGACGGTGTAGACAACAAACCACTCACGGTGACACCTCATGTGCTGCATGGCTCTCGAGTCAATGATCCACAATAAGGTGGTGTTGTTGGAGACATGCAGGACCCAGATGGTTGTCCCAAATCCACTCTCCTAATCTGCTGCGTTTGCTGAAGTGTCGGACTGCTTTCCCACTCCCACTCAAGCCGCTAGGTCCGCCTTCTTCTTCCACCATTTTTGCACTCAATGCCCCGGCTTCTTGCAGTAGTGGCAGTTCCCCTTCTTCTTCACTCCTCCACTGTTGCACGTGCTTGGTGTAGCACCACACCCACAACCGGGGTTGGTAATGAGAGCAACGTCCAGCCCGCTTCCGCTGTCCTCACCCTTGTGCCGCTTGTCCTCAAACAGCAGGCTTTCCTCCACATCATTGAGGGAGAGCTTGTCGCCACGCTCATCCTGGGAAACAATGAGAGGAGTGTAGCTGCTAGGAAGGCCAGAGAGGATAGTTAGCATGAGCACACGTTCCTTGACAGGGTCCTCAATTGCAGAAAGCTGGTTGGCAGGAGACTTCACCATGTTGATGTTATCAATCATGGATCTGGACTGATCCATCTTCACAGTGTGAAAGCGACGATGTAGCTGCATGTTCATGAGGATTGACTTGGATGCATAAGTGGACTCAAGCTTCTTCTAAACCTCCTTAGGCGTGAGGATGCCACGGACGAGGAGTTGTTGCCGTTCGGTGAGGTAGAGGTGAATGGTCACGAGGGCGTGGTCACGCTTCTCGTGGTGGGTACAGGCCTGACAAGGTGAGAGAAAAGACGGAGCAGGTTCCTCCTCACTCACATGGCTCTGGAGTCCGTTCTCCATCAGCACCATCTTCATGTTGTTGCTCCACTTGAAGACGTTCTTGCCTTTGAACTTGGCGATGTTGACGCCGGCCACCGCAGGAGCGGTTGTCGTCATGGTAGTGCAAGTTTTAGCCCCCAAATGACTCTCTCACACAACAGGGTGCAAGAAATGCCCAAGGATGAAGAAGAACCTTGGTCTAGCTCTGATGCTGCTGACGCAATCAAAGGCAGCCCTCAAGGATGTGATTAAGCTCACCAAGAGCCGCCAGGTAGAACAACTATATGTGAAAGACAAGTTTAAGGCTGCAGAGACAAAGATACGGATAATTGTGAAGTTGTGTAGAGTGATGGAAACTGGGGAAGCCCTCAGGGAGGTGATTAGGCTCACCAAGAGCCACCTAGGCAGGAACAACTGTTTGTGAGAGGGAATCAGAGGTTGCACTAATAGAAATTACGGAAGCGGATGTATGTTTTTAAAGAACGCGAATGTCTGAATCCATTGTTGAGTGACAAATTATATTAGCACAGCTTTCTAACAAGCTTAAGTACGCCTCATTTGGCTCATGGCGCTGGAAGAACCACTCTGTCAAAGTTCACCTCCTAGCACTCTCCTAGCCCAGCGGGATGAGCAACAATCACACTCTCACACAAGAGAATTACCATCCCTGCCATGTGCACAACCAATAATCTTGGTGGGGACCTTCTTTGAAGCTCCCTAAAGGTCCTCCTGCCACCTTTCTACCTTGAAGGCCGCTCCAAACCTCCTTGGCCAATAATTGTGGCTGTTACTTGTGCTGATAGTGNAGGAGCCTTCATTTGAACCGGACCCATTGCCACCAAACCTTGAACATCCATATCTCCCTCAAACAGACTCCGAATCAAGCTGCATAAAGTGCTACAGCACCAGCAAAACATCCTCTATTCACTGTTAGACCTGATGATTTCTATCGAGCAACCCACTGTGGTCACTTTTTTTGGCACCCCCTATCCAACATTCTCACACTTTGCGGAAAAAAAAATCACACAAGTCCGCACTGTCCTCTCAGCTGCTGAAAGTAGTGCACTACCAGGGGCTTGGTCCAGAAGTCTGCCAGCATCATGCTTGAAGGCCAGAACTTGATCTGCACCACCTGCTTTGCCACAAGTTTGCGGATGAAGTGATATCACAGGTCAATGTGCTTGGTGCGGGCGTGATACTCTGCGTTCTTGGTCACAACAGTGGCGCACATGTTGTCACAGTAGATTGTAGTGGTTTTGCTCTGCTGCTGTCCAAGGCTTGCTAGGAGCTCACGCAGCCACACGGCTTCCTTTGCAGCTTCACTCAAGGGGATGTACTCAGCTTCGGTGGAGGAGAGGGCGACGCACTCGTGCTTCTTGCTCCTCCAACTGATTGCACCTCCCCCGAGTACAAACACAAACCCACTGGTCAACCTCCTTGTGTCCAGGTCACCACCCCAATCTGCATTGCTGTAGCCGATGAGGATGGGGCTGTTGTTGCCGTTGAAGTTGAGGTAAAGGCTGCTGCTGCTGTCAAGGTGGCGCAGCACGCGCTTGACCGCCTCCCAATGCAGCTCGTCCGGATTCACGCAAAACTTGCTGAGCACTCCCACTACTTGGCTGATGTCCACGCACGTGTCGACTGCTGCGTACGTCAGGATCCCAACTGCAGCTTGGTACGGCACTGCTTTCATGCGGCTGCTCTCTTGCATGCCGCGGGGAATCTC
>SZWC01025096.1:4874-18319 GCA_023375785.1 Penium margaritaceum | reverse complement strand
CCCCCCGTCCATGGCACGGACACCGCCAAGGGGACGTTGAGGGGAGCGTCTCCTCCCCTCCCCCACCCCCGCCCTCGCCCATGGCGCTGACGGCGCCAAGGGGTAGCTAAGGGGAGAGTCCCCCGACTCCCCTTCCCTCCCGTGGCGTCGTCTGCGCCAGAGAGTCGCGGAGGGGAGCACCTCCCACCGCCCGATCGGCAGGCAGGAGAGAGAGAGGAGAGGAGGAAGCTTCCTCCCTCCTCCCGCTTCTGGCATAGGAGATTGCTCGCGAAAAGGAAACACAAAGATGTTAATAATCGAATCGACTCGAATGGACGCGCGTCGGTGGCGCAATCGGCTGAGGTCGGCTCAGTACGTGAGAGGTCTACATCGATTCTGGAAATTATAGTTAGAAATTTTTGGGTTACGTAGTAACCTGTTGTCATCGGTTCGTGGACCTGTTTTGGGGACGTCCGCCAACCTGCAATCTGTGAACAGTACTTTGTTTCCGAGTAGGACATACGAAATAACACAAGAATATTCGACAGGGTCGAATTTTAAAGACGTACTAGCTTTGGTTCTCTCACACGCTCCGGACTGGTCAACGAGACGAGCTCACTTGACCACATCACTCTCCGGACGCGAGAGGAACTAGCCAGGAACTAACTGCCACAGCTCCAAGACAGCTGAGCCTTCATACCCGGATCCAAGTTAAACTACACCAAAATTAAATTGTTGAATCAATGTGGTTGAGAAAGGAAAAATATTTTGAAACATTATTTAAAATGAAAAGTAATTTTTGATCAAGTATTCACATTCTTTCAAATGTTTTTTTGTCACACACGTAATCACAACAAATCATTGTCCTTACATGGTTGGATCATGTGAATGTAAAGAGAATACTACTCAGAATGAACAGATACAATACAAATGACTCTCATTTAATTTTTTAAGATTCATCGCTGAATGCATGTATATGTACAGAGACGTGGACACATGTATGGATAAAATAAATGTGTGGAACGTGGTTCATGGAACAAATCCATGTGTGAATACATCAATTTTAACGAATATTTATTTCAAACTGTTGATTTACACATGTGATTCCATAAAATCTTTCCTAGAGGTCACATTTGAATGGACTTTGAGAAAAATACAAGCATATTAACTACATGAAACAGAACAAACACATTAGACATAGAGTTCAGATGAAATGGATTATTTACATTCTGTTTTCCTTGCTTTTGTCTTAAAAAATCTTTCGGTTTCACTTATAGCCAACTTTGCGGAGGTTACTACGTAACCCTGTGCACCTTAGAGCAACATTGCATCCTTGTTCTTTTTCCGCAGGCCTTGCCCACGGGAATTTGAGATAACATCCTCCTCTGAACCCGGTTTTGACCGCCGTAAGAAACGGCAAGGAGCTTGGTCTGAGCTCTACAGTAATTTGAGAATTTCTCAAATATTGTCTTGACATATTTTCCTGATCATGGAAAATGGGAAGACCGATTGTTTTCCCAACACACCACTTGGTGACGTTCGGAAGATTCCAAGCATGAAACAAAAAAGGGGCACTTGACGTGCCAAAAAATGTTTCATTTTTTTATGAATCCTTAAGTTTAGGATTCTATGTCAACCGTGTTCAAACACATTTGAAACGGTGAAAACGTTTGTGCTCGAACCCGAGTTTGTGGTCAAGTTGATCATGGGTTTTGATGCAAAAAATCTAAAAGCCCTGGTTGAGCTTTTCCAAAACCAGCGATCGTGATCTTCTTTTTCTGATTCATGATATAGCACAAAAAGGAGGAAAACCGACAGTTTTCCATGTTCTGAACGGAATTCACTTGGAATTCTTCAACGACAATGCCTAAATTTTTATGAATCAACCTCAAAGTTTGGGGTATTTTGTGAGAAAACCCGAAAGGGCTGACCTTTTAAAGCCACGACATGGCTCAAGGCGGATCGTACATGCGTTAAACAATTTTGTTTTACGCAAAACGACAACTACAACGTGCACAAGGTTGCAAAACCACAATGGTGACGAGGATCGAGAGACATTCTCGATCAATAATGATGAAAGCACCGAACGTGCTACGACCACTCGACGACTCACCTACTCGTTGCAACAATGCGAAATGTGCAGTGTACAAAACGAGTGTCATCTGCACAGTTACACGGGCGTCAATTTCATCATTGACGGAAGTGCCGGTTGCACTACGAGCAATAGCAAAAGTGCTAGTCGTAGAAATTTTGTCGGTGTTGAACACACCTCTGGAAAAGTGCCAGTTGCACTTTGATCACAGATGCCGAAAGCATCCGTGATGTTAGTGCCGAACGCACTGCTCATGGTCGACAGAGATATGACCGAAATAAATGCCAATTGAGTATCCACATAGGTGTCGATTACACCAAGGATGCTGGGTGTTTGTTTTTGTGAGTGGATATTGACAAAACAAGAATGTGAGTGCCGATCGCACTCAACGCACACACAAGGGTCCAGTCCCCAAAATTGACAAGTGCCGGTTGCACTGGGAGCATGACCAACATGGTCGATGCAAGTGTAGCATTCACGCGAGTGTCGAATGCACAATCCCAATGAGCGTTGAATGTATAGCCGATGGGTGCGTCGGTTTCATCGACATTGTCGTGGACGCTGATTGCGTGGTTGACAAAAGTTGCAAGCTGCACTTTTGTCGTGGGTGCCGAATCCACCACTGATACGAGTGCCGAACGCACTATGGCCATGAGTTCCGACTGGACTAGCGATGCTAATGTTTATGGTACAACACATGTTATAAGATGCCGATTGCAACAATAACATGGGTGCCGATCGCACCTCGTTGTGTAAACTAGCAATAACTAGCCAACTCGTTGCCTCGACAGGTTAGCTTGTGATAGACCACCAAATGAAAGCATACGATCTATGCACAGAAATGGTTCTAGGGACAAGCGGGTCGAGCACATTGTTGGAAGCGCCAAAATACGTCGGCTGACGTTTGCAAGGCATCTCGACGACATCGAGGATGGTGTCGGATTCCTCAAATAGAGAATCGACAGGCATGGCTAGAAACAATCACAGACGGCTGTGGTGATCAAATGTATGCCCGAACGGCATAAAAACACAGCGGTCTCGGTCGTCACCGACTGTGACAATCCTTGAAGGTTGAAAACTTTGCCCTGCAGATAGCAGTACGAAAAGATACTTCCGAAAGAAGTACAAACCAAAATTCAAACGGATAAATCACATGTGTGACGAGGACGATTTCCTCAGATTTAGACCATGCTAAAGGTGGACGAACTCCTCCGTATCCGTAGATGGAACGTGCTACAAAAGCCTCGTCGGTTGAGCACCAATCCCAAAATCTATCGGCTTGCATTACCGCAAGGGGTGAGCGCGCATGATCAAGCACCAGAGACAACCCACTTTTTGATGGATCCATTGCCATTGAACTTCAACCACGTGAAGTTGGGTACGCGACATGCGTGGACTACGTGCACGGCATGCACAAAAACCTAATTCACTAAGTGTTGGTGCGTCGATCACGACACTCAATTATGGATAAGTTAGACAGTCGAATGATCACAACGGTTTTGTGACGTTTGAACAAGCTGACAATATCAATTGATGTCTTGGATAAAAATGGCGACACCATTTCACCGAACAAGTAGTTTGGTGGGTGCAGGACGTGTGCCACGACATTCGCACGTCCCATTGTGCTACAATGTTCAAAGGCGAATGTGATCATTTCATGACTTTGTCCGTGTCATGACTATGTCATGAGATATGACCTGGCCTGTTAGCACGCCGATTTTAATCCTCGAGGATTGCCATCGTGCTGCCTATACACAGTGTGTACTGGATGCATCAGTACCTTTTGGAGGTTCTTTGCATCATCAGTCATGGCCGATGCAAATATCGGTCCGTGATGGAATGTGTCAAGGATGATACGATTGAATAAAGTTCCAATGGCGAAACCATTAACACCCTCTCACTCGGTGAGTGATGGATTTAAATCGGGGTGCCCGACAGGTACCGACAATAAAAAGGTACATGAGTGTACTCACAACCCTGTTCAGGAGACAATGATTATTGTCCATGGAGGTTGTATTTGCGCCAGAGAGGGGCAGAGACTCTTCGATGGGTCCTCCACGATTTGAGACGCCGCAGTGCGGTGGTCAAGGATCGCAAGAGTCAATTCTGGCGTATGACAAGATTGACCGAATGTCAAAATTGAACAAACTTGAAGGCGACACCTTCAGTCTATCATCACTCGGTGAGTGAACATGTCATAGACATTGATAGACAAGAATACATAAACCGACGTCGATGACATAAATTCATCCACAGTTCGGTGAAAACCCATTTCAGAGAAAATGAGCGACACCATTTTCTACCTAATGGCGTTCTAGAGAACAATGACGGTCTCAAAGATTGCTACAAACCATCTACGACATAGTTGGGATCGTGTCAAGGTCTAGGTTTTGTGATAAAAGCTTATGACCTTGGAGACGATCTAAAAGCCGACAGCTTTATGCTAACAGTGTGTTAGCACCTACATCTTGGTGGTCCGATCGACCACACGAGTCATAATCAACACAAAGATAAAATGATGACCAGTGTGTCAAAAATGTTGATGTGAAGGGACTCTTCAAGATGGACCTTGAGAAACGATATTTCTCATCAGATTCTTTTGATGTTCTGAGGAACGTCTGAAAGTTGAGGCCATCGTGACACAGTATACTAGTTGTGTACGTCACGCTCTTCAAACATGATGCAGATGGATTCCGGTCATACCAAGGCATGGTGTAGCACCAGCTATCCAATTTGTTGGAACAAAACCAATCTCCGAGAGAGATCATAATGACTACGATGTAGTCAAACCATGCTTCACTGACCTGAAAGGTCATGGTGAAGCGACTCAAGCCCCTTGCTTTCGGGGATGGTTCAATTGAAGTACATTGCCGAACGCAAGTACAATACAATTTTGGATGTCGCTGCGGTGGTATCCACAATGGTGGATGTTTGCTGGGATGTCTTCAATGAGGGCGATCCCCTCCACGAGTGCCTCGGGCGAGGCATATGGAAAATACTCCATTGAATAAAAGTACCGAATGTACATAATAGAAGACATTGAAGCAACACGGATTGTTGCAACTTGGCGAACATAATCCATTGACAGGATCTTGAATGGAACCCTTGCAAGCGATCATGTTATCGCAAACAAATTCAGGAACTAGTTTTTCCAGGATCACCGGATGTGATTCAGAGGTGTTCGATCACAATCACATGGATCTGACACCCGAAAGGTGTTCTTCCAACTTGTATCGATATGATGGTGATCATGGTATACCCGTTTGGTGAATACCGTACGATGAACACTTTGTCCGTGGATGGAATCCATGGTTGTTGAGATTGGTTATCTCAGTTGACCTAGTTCAAAAGCGGTGTGCTTTTGACGGGGACGTGAGCGGCAGCCTACGGTACCCATTTCAGACAGAAATGAAGGGATGATGGTTGAGACCAAGATCATCTAGGTCGGAGCATTGTCGTGTCCAGTGATGGACTTTGACGGAAAATGCGCATGCTAGACGACCAATGCCGCCTCCTTCAAAGATGAGTACAATCTTTGAACGAAAAAACAAGTGTGCTTAGCAACCATGTCTTAGGATCTTGGTGCCTCCCAACCCTAAGAAAAAGCTAGCATGCGAGTTGCATGGGCTTAGTGGAGTTTGGTTGAGGTCAGCCAACCAACCCACAGGTGCTGAAAGAGGTCTAGTAGACCTACACGTGGTCATGAACACGTGGTTACAAACCGAGAGGACTGATGTCCAGATCTCGGATTGCACTTATTGACAATGTTGCAGGGAGGTACCACCTTGGCAACAACCCCTTGGAAGAGATCATGTCCCAACGACATGGGAAGTATTGTGTGGACCTGGACGGTTTTCACGGGGACGCCCGGTTAATTGGTCGCAGGGACGCTCCTTGCAAAGGGGGAGGAGGCGTCACCACAGCCGTTTGCTGAACACGTACCACACGGAATGTGGGAAAATTTATTCCATGTACCCTCTTCCAAACTGGCAAGACATTGTTGACAATGTACGTCCCAAAAGGCATCGACCATGCCACCGCTACACACGTGTGATGAGTCTTCGGTGAAGACTCACCAACACTTGTGAAGAACGTATAAGGATTATACGTGTGTCATCTTGGTAAGAGCCAAGGATCACGCGATCAACACTGGATGTTGTACGCTAATGACCATAATCACAAAAACCGCAAGTGTGTGGTTAATTGTGCGTGAACGTGACGCAACCGTGTTGCGGATGAAAAGAGTTCACACGTGTGATCTTGTTAACGAATCTTGTTGCATGGTTTACATCATGAAGTACGCAATGATCAAACCTCCGTGAGCAAAGACGAACCGGGACGATTCGAAGCAAAGGGGGAGGAATGTAGCGTACGAGCCATTTTTAGAATTAAAAATGGCGATTAAATATAGTTCACGGGTTTTCGGGGACTCGAGACCGATGTCTCGACGAGTTGAGGCCCGAAAAATAATCTCGGGCTAGAGTCTAGTTCGAATCTAGCCCGTATTCGGTCCATAGGCCGGATTTAAGGCAAGAGGAGTGCCGCGATGGAAGATCCATCACGTCACTCCTCCTCCCCTCTAGTTGGCCGCTAGGATCCTGTTCCCACGTGGATGTGCAACGTGGAACGATAGGGTTTTGGGTTGCATGTTTACAAAAATGCCCTATGACGACTACGTCCGTTTGTGGCGCGATTCGTCTCAGCCAAAATGGCTGAGGCGACCATTCGCCCGTCCTCCTTGGACTACACATTCTGAGGGCCTAAGTTTTGGGTTCAGAAGTTAGTCGCAAAACGGACCACGTCCGTTACATCAAGGGATCAATAAATTCCAAACCACCGCCCCTAGCAGCTCGCAGCAGGTATAAAATGACCACAAGAGGACCACAGAGTTTTCGAAAGCAACAGGCGGCGGCCCGAGCAAAAGAGCAAGAGAGGGCAAGACAGCGGGCGGTGAACATGGCACGACAACAGGGGTCGTCGGAAAGCGTAGAAGGGAAGCAGGAGCCGGAGCATGGGAGCGCGGAGGGGGGAGTTCAGGCGTCGGCGAGCATGGAGGTCGATCGAGAAAGAACAGGACAAGAGAGACAAGAGCGAGAAGAGGCAGAAGGGGAGCACGCTACGGGCGAGGAAAGCGAGGAGTGCGACACAGAACGGTACCACCCCGTGCGAGGAGGGGGTGGAAGCAGCGAAAGGGAGAGGGAGAACGTGGTTCAAGGCGAGAAAGCTCGCACTAGAGGCGGCGTGGAAGGGATGAGAGAGATAGCGGAGGAGGTGAAGACAGAACTCATGGACGCGACAAAGTCGGAAGGGGGGCAGGAGCAGATGCCAAGCACGAGAGAGGGAGTTGGTGCAAGCAAACAAGCCACGAGGGGAGGGGGGCAGGGGGTGGCAGAGGAACAGAAGACAACGACGACTGGCGCCGAGGGAAGGGGTCCGACATGCACGAAGGAGAGCGCAGACCAACGCTCATGGACGGATTTATTCCGGATGTTCCAGGAGGAGGTGGTGGCAGCGTGTGGAGAGATGTAGAACGACACGAGGGAGAGGATCCGAGGACTGTTCCTCAGGTACGATGAGGCAGTAGGAGGCCACCTTGTTACGCTTCAGAACCAAACTGACATATTACGACAGACGATGGGGCAGGTCCAAGTAGCGCAGTCCATATCGGAGTCCCGGGTCCAGCAGCTGTATGAGGCAACGCGAGAGATACATGGAGCAGTCATGTCACAGGCGGGAGAGAGAGAGCGCGAGTGACGCACGGACGAGGTGGCACGACAGGAGGTGACCAGGGGATGTACGGAGATGTGCGCGACGGTGATGGGCGCAATGGAGCAGCAGATCGGAGGATTGAGCGGGGTTGTACAGACGCTGGCGGTTCAAGGGATGACGATGGGGAGAGACCAGCAGCTGGGGGCAGCTCTGCAAGCGGACAGGAAGCGGTTCGAGGGGATCTTGGACCGGGTGGTGTGCCTAGAGAGGGCACAGGAGACAGGTTCGGTGGACATGGACACAGAGGGACCCGACCCCGTATCCGGAGAGACAGGTGGCCGCAGAGCGGAGGGGAAAGGAGGGGGGCCAGTGCACAGTACCGGATCTGTCGAGGAGCAGCAGGGGGCCAGAACGTCGAGGACGGGGATGAGAGCCCTGAGCGAGAGCAGAGGGGAGAGGATGGAGGGGATCCTGCAAGGGAGGGAGGAGCTGGTGTGTGGTCCCACCACGACGGAGTGGACCCTGTCGACTTGGAGAGCTGGGGCGGAGCGGGAGGCGGCGCCAGAGTCGGGAGGGAGACAGGCAAGACGGGAGGACAGGGCACGGAGGAGACGGAGGAAGAGACGCCCACACCCTCCCAAGCACGTGCGGGAGAGGATCATTCGGTAGGCACTACTGGCGCGCTTGGAGGCGGAGGACAGGCAGCTGGAGCAGGGTGGGCAGGGCAGGGAGCGAGCGGCGAGCATCGCACCGGCCGATGGAGAAGGGGCGACGGCGGGCGAAGGGGGTACGGGAGCAGATGGAGAGCGGGGGAGTCGACAGGCAGAGGGCAACGGACGACGGGATGGAGGAGGGGATGAGCGTGGGAGGACGTCGGAGGGAGGGGAGGGGGACATGGGCAGTGGGATGGGAGGTAGTCCGGGAGGGGGGGCGGGTGGCACGGGGGGAGGGGATGAGGGAGGGGAGGAGAGGAGGGACGAGGGGAGAGGTCATGCGGACGAGGCGACGGAGGGAGAGACAGAGAGGGAGACAGAGGGTGAGGGAGAGGAGAACCAGAGGGAGGAGCATTCCGTTGTGGAGGGGGGNGGGAGGACGTCGGAGGGAGGGGAGGGGGACATGGGCAGTGGGATGGGAGGTAGCCCGGGAGGGGGGACGGGTGGCACGGGGGGAGGGGATGAGGGAGGGGAGGAGAGGAGGGACGAGGGGAGAGGTCATGCGGACGAGGCGACGGAGGGAGAGACAGAGAGGGAGACAGGGGATGAGGGAGAGGAGAACTAGAGGGAGGAGCATTCCGTTGTGGAGGGGGGGAGGTCTAGGCGGCAGCCGCAGCGACAGGCGGCGGGGGGAGCGGGCCCTGGGGGAAGAGACCCTAGAGGCAGTGACAGCGACGACGACACTGGGGAGACAGCGGGGGATGAGTGGGTCCCTGGAGAGCTGAGGGCAGGAGGCACAGGTAGGAGAGGAGGAGGAGATGGACTTGAGAGGGGGGACAGACGGACGGGGGGTCGGGCGGACACACCCTCGGGAGAGCGGATGGGAGAGGGGGAGCAGTCCGCGCCGAGACCACAGGGGACACTGCTGAGCCAGATGCCGCGTCACTGGCAGCCTCCATACCATTGTCCGGAGTTGGGATGCGGGTGGGCCTCGACATCAGACAGGGCGTGGGCGAACCATTGGGGAAGGCGGCACAAGGGGCGCGTCCTCGGAGAGGCACTACGGGCGGGTGGAGGACAGAATGAGCCGATCCCGAGCCGGGGGGCAGGAGGAGGCGAGACGGGCGCGAGGGGAGTGGGGCGGCAGGACCAGGCAAGAGCGGCGGGCGCGGGGGATGAGAGGGGGGGGAGCGGAGAGGAGGGGAGGCTGGAGGAGCGACAGGGGGCGGGAGGACCCACGGGGATGGCAGCACGTGCAGAGTCGATGAGGAGAGCGACGGTCGGGGGGGGGGGAGGAGTGGGATGGAGCTGTTCGCCCAGGGGTGGGGCCCGCCGTGGTGGTGCCCATGGATGGGTTATGGGCTCATCTGCCAGAACCGGTCGGGGGTAGTCCGCCACTGGGCGGCGCGACATGGGGAGTGGTGCATGGTGGCAGCATTGGGAGGGGAGAGGAGACGAGTGAAGGTGCCCTGAGAGCGGGAGGACAGCGAGAGGCACCGAGCGGAGGGAGGGGAGGAGGAGAGGCCATCCGAGGAGGATGCGGAGGAGAGACGAGAGTGGCAGGAGACACGGCGGGTACAAGGGATAGCGCCAGCATCACCGGAGCGGGTCTTGGGGCTGGCAGGATGGCAGGCGGAGCGACGGAGGATCCGTGAGAGGCGACAGGCCCAGAGGGAGGCCAGATGAGGGAGACGGATGAGGGCACACCAGGCTCGAAGGGAGAGGGAGAGAGAGGAGCGGACGGAGGGAGAGTAGCGACAGGGGGAGGATCGGAGCCAGGAGGGGGAGGGAGCGGAGGGGCGACAACTAAAGAGTCTGGTAGAGCGGTTGAGGGAGGGCGGGGAGGGTGCGCGGGATCCAGGCGCGAGGCTGGAGGGCACAGAGGGCCGGGTGGACACGAGGGAGGAGGCCGTGCGATTCCTGGACGACTTGTTTGCCTCCGGGAGGGCGACACGAGAGAGGGGCGGCCAGGGTGATGGGGCGGCCGGCAGTGAGGCGAGTCGGTCGGGAGGAGCAGCGTCACGGAGGGCAGCAGGAGCGAGGGAGGGAGGGGAGAGGAGTGCGGATGTGGGAGGGGGCCACCCAGGACGCCATGGTCGCGTACGCGACCGGGGGCCCTGGGGCAGCCAGGCGGAGGGGGACGCTGGGGGACAGGGCCACGGGTCGTAGAGAGGAGGCCAGTCGGGGGGCGTGCAGCGGCGAGAGGGGCAAGACGGAGAGTAGGACGGTGGCGGTGCGGCTGGCGGGAGGGAGGTACGCGGGACACAGAGAGGGCGCCGACAGCGCCCGAGAGAGAGGGCCAAAGGAGACGAGGGGTCAGAGGACAGTGTGCTGAGAGGGTGCAGGGCGCGGCGGTGGGAGGAGCAATGGCGGTGGGCGGAGGGGGTGGACTGGGCGCGGTTATACGGGGCAGAAGTTCTCCTCCCGTTCGTGCTCTCGCGCGTCCCGGCGGGGGCACTGGATGCAGTCCGGGCCGCGGTCGCCGTCCCCCTCCTGCGGTGCACCACGCACCCCCTCGAGGCGGGGGGGCCGCTGCTACTGCAGGCCATCCCCAGCCTCATTCTTTGCACGCGGCCGCAGCAGCGCAACATCACGGACACACAATGGGTATTGGAGCTGACGGGCAGATTCATGGCAGGGGAGTGGGAGTCACTATGGAGGGAGGCGGTGGGATTGGCGCGGCCGGCGGGAAGGGCCCCCCCTCCCCGTCGGCTGCGCCAAGCGAAGCAGGAGAGGCGGGAGCAGAGAGCGTAGCGGGCGGTGACCAAGTATCACAGAGGCAACACTTCAAAGGCTTGTGATGCTCTTGACAGTGTTGAACTGGCGCCGCCCGGTCCGGAGGTCTTGGCTCAGCTACAGGCCAAGCATCCCCAGCCCCAGCGCCCGATTCCAGCGTGGGTAGGAGAGGTGGGAGGGAGAGCGGCCACGAGCTTCCCAGATGCGGACGGCGTACAGCGGGCGCTGATGGAGAGCCCCAGAGGGTCGGGAGGGGGGCCCTCTGGCCTGACCCTGGACCACCTCCGCCAGATCGTGGTAGGGGATGTGGTGCTCACGAGGCTCCTGGCGCAGATGCTGACGTCGCTATGCCGGGGCCGCCTCCACCCCACGGCGAGGCGGTTCTTGGCGGCGAGCAGGCTCATAGCGCTGGTGAAGCCAGATGGTGGGGTACGTCCCATCGCAGTGGGGGAGGCCATCCCAAGGCTGCTGTGCAGGTGGATGGTGAGTGCGGAGTGGAGGGAGATGGAGAGAGTGATGGCGCCTCTACAGCAGGCGGTGGGGGTCCAGGCAGGGAGCGACACTGTCTACCATGCCATTGCGGAGCAGTTGGAGGCGCAGCCCGGGTGGGGGCTTATCAGCATCGACGTGAAGAATGCATATAACTCTCTCGAGCGTGCGTCTATCTTCGAGGCGCTACGCAAGAGGGGGTTCGAGCGGTTGGTACCGGGGCTGGCATTGTGGTATGACCAGCCCTCAGACCTCTATTATCAGGGAGGGGTCCAGCCCAGCGTTCTTCAGTCGGCGCGGGGGGTCAGGCAGGGGGATCCCATTAGCCCACTCCTCTACTCGTTGGCCCAACAGGATGCACTGGAGGTGGCACAGACAGCCATGGGGGAGGCGGGACGGGTCATCGCCTACCTCGACGACACTTACGTGTTAGGCCCCTCAGAGTCCCTGGCGGCGGCATACGGGGCTCTCACTGTGGGCTTGGGGGCGCTGGGGATGGAGGTACAGCCCCGCAAGTGTCAGCTGTTCCTGCCCGCGAGGGCGGGTCCGGTGCCTGCGGGGCTGGCGGACATGGCCAGGACGACGGAGGGCATGGTGGTGCTGGGTGCCCCACTCGGGAGTGAGCGGTTTGCCGGGAGCGGCTGGAGGCGACGGTGCAGGCAGTAGAGAGCACGCTGGAGGGGCTGGCGGAGCTGCCGGACTTACATGCGGCCTTTGGTATTCTCAGGGAGTGCACCACCCGCCGGCTCCAGCACGCGACTCGCCTGACACCACCGTCTGAGTGGTGGAGGGAGCGCCTCCAGCGCTTTGATGAGAGAGTGGGGGCGTGCTTGTGACGCATGCTGAGACTGGGGGAGGTGCAGGGGGGACGGGAGCGGAGAGCGGTGGAGCATGCCGTGACCCAGGCGCACCTCCCGTTGCGCTTGGGAGGACTTGGTCTGACAGCAGTCGGAGACCTGGCCCCCCTGTCGTATGTGTGCAGCAGGCTCCAGTCTTGGCAGGTGGTCAGGCCCCTCATACAGCGGCGAGGAGAGGGGGTGAGTGCAGTTGCGGAGGGGGAGGGGAGGGCAGAGTGGTGCTGGGGGAGCTTTGAGGAGTTGAGGACGTTGGCGCTGAGAGGCTATGGAGAGGACGTGGGCAGGAGAGTCCCGAGCTTGGCAGAGTGCGAGAGTGGCTGCCCAAAGCGCCTGTTCCAAGATTTGTCTGGAGCAGTGCACGAGGCGCAGCTAGCGTCGCTCCGGGCCAGGGTGGGAGAGGAGCTGGGGAGAGAGGAGGCTCTGCCGTAGCTGCAGCGATTGACTTCCTTGCAGGGGGAGCACAGCAGCGACTGGCTGCTGGCGCACCCCCACTCGGTCGCGGACAGACTATACATGGGGCCGGAGGACTGGAGGGTGGCTTGCAGGTTTCGGCTGGGTCTGCCCCTCGCACACGTCCGGCACACTCCGGTCTGCGGATGTAGGGAGCGCTGCGCCATCCGCCCCTGCGCCCCGCAGCATGCTCTGCGTTGCGCCGAGGGAGGAGCAGCGATAGCGGCACATGACGCCGTGAAGCGGGAGCTCGCGGCGGCCATGAGGGAGAGCGGCATGGGCGGAGTGATGGTGGAGCATTCCGGGGTCCTCCCGGAGGAACGCGCGGACATCACGTGCTTGGATCCGGCGACGGGACACCTTCTGGTCCTGGACGTGGTGATAGGTGACCCGCAGCGACCGAGTCTGGGCAGGCAGTCGGTGGAGAGGAGAGGAGTGGCACTGGAGCAGGCGGTACGGACGAAGGAGGCGAAGTATGGG
>SZWC01025092.1:13082-30110 GCA_023375785.1 Penium margaritaceum | reverse complement strand
TGTGTGTGTGTGTGTGTGTGTGTGTGTGTGTGTGCGTGTGTGTGTGTGTGTGTGTGTGTGTGTGTGTGTGTGTGTGTGTGTGTGTGTGGGTGTGCGCGTGTGCGTACATGTGTGCATGTGTGCGTGCATTCGTGCGTGTGTGCGTCGGTGTGTGCATGCCTGCGTGCGTGAGTGCGTCCGTGCGTGCATGTGTGCATGCATGCGTGTATGCGTGTGTGCGTGCATTCGTGCGTGTATGCGTGTGTGCGTGAGTACGTATGCTCGTGAGTGCGTTTGTTCATATATAACCAATCACCTCACCCTCAAAACTGTGTAGGCAAAAGTGTATTGGGAGGTGAACAAAAATGTGAACATTGATCATTCACCAAAACTTCTCTAATCTATAAAAATACCTTTACTCTTATCATGTTTGACAAGGAATGTATATGTGGGTATTAGTCACGTGCGCTCATGTTTATGATTACTGGGAAATCCTTAATTGAAGGAATACACTTATAAACACACTGATTGTGGAGTGTATGAATTTGGGTCGATTAACTATACCTCTTGCATGTATCCGTGTGTGTGTGTGTGTGTGTGTGTGTGTGTGTTTGTGTGTGTGTGTGTGTGTGTGTTTATGTGTGGGGGGGGGGGGGTGTCTGTGTGCCTGTGTGTGAGTGAGCGAGAGTGAGGAGGGGATAGAGAGAGAGAGAGAGAGAGGAGAGAGAGAGAGAGAGAGAGAGAGAGAGAGAAGGGAGGGGAGTGAGGATTTTCATCAAAACAAAAAGACATGGTTCCTCACTGAACATACTCGAAGTTGAAACAGCAGGAATCTTATTCATGCAGACAATTGGAAAACGAAAGCATATAGTTTTACTTCACCACGAATATGCCCTCGTTGTTGATGAGGCTGGCAACAGCACTGTCAAGACTGATGGATGCGTCAACTACAAGCGACATGGAAAGGACACCGGGAGACTCGTAGTTCTGAGCAAGCCATTCGAGCCCCGCCAGAATATCACCATAGGAGCCCTCCCCATTGCACCCCATAACTCGTAGAGGGTGGATGAGTGCATGCTTGAAGACGCCGCTTGTTATTCCTGCCACTATGCCTGTATAACGAACGGTCACACAGGGAAAGAAAGAAGAGAAAAAAAAGAGGAGAAGAAGAAGAAGAAGAAGAACAAGAAGGAGAAGAAGAAGAAGAACAACAAGAAGAAGAAACTCATTTGTTTCATCTACAATCATGAAGAGGGATGGGTAGCGCACAGTACGTTCAGTATAATCTTCTGTCTGATCCATTGGTGAAGTCTGGCACCCAGAGTCACGCAGGAATGGACACAATCATTCTAAAGGAAGTCTTGCCACTTTTGATACAGAAGCAAGTATGATGCTCGTCGGTGACATACAGATTGCATGCTCAACAAAAGACAGTCCTGTTAACTCCATACACCATGTACATCATCCAGGTCCGTTGCCACTTTTGTTGGCACAGATTTGATATCACAGAAGCACCGTGACATATGCTGCCCAGTGAGCGCTGTGATTCACCCACAAAACAAAAAAGCAGGTCCATGATTACACACCCCACTTCACCTGCACAGTGTGACCCGTGGCCGTTGCAGTCATTTGTGCCAAGACCATCGTTGAGCGCAGTGAAACCGCCATAACAACGTGACTGTTTCCGCCCTGTTCGTGTGCTTTTGCGTCCATCCAGGTACCAAAAGTCTTGGTGCGAGCAACGGACGCCCTGCAGGTATTTGCCAGGCCACATGCACACACACGTGGCGTGCACACCCACCCACCCACACACACACACACACACACACACACACACANCTTCACCTGCACAGTGTGACCCGTGGCCGTTGCAGTCATTTGTGCCAAGACCATCGTTGAGCGCAGTGAAACCGCCATAACAACGTGACTGTTTCCGCCCTGTTCGTGTGCTTTTGCGTCCATCCAGGTACCAAAAGTCTTGGTGCGAGCAACGGACGCCCTGCAGGTATTTGCCAGGCCACATGCACACACACGTGGCGTGCACACCCACCCACCCACACACACACACACACACACACACACACACACACACACACACACACACACACACACACACACACACACACACACACGCACGCACATTAGCCAGAGTGTCAAGTTTTCCAGATCGTTTGACATGCTCTTTAACCTTTCTGCATGAACATGCTGTGATGAGCAGCGAGAAAGGAAGATTTATCTGCAGACGGCGCGCTATCAGATTATACTTCTTGTGCGGTTTGAAGTCAACCATTATGATTCCATGACGGCCCAGCCACTCTTTCAGGCCCAGGGCAGAGTCAGGCTACAGAATGGTTACTGAGGGTTCCAACCCGCGCATGACACCATTGGCCTGGGTACGAAAACAGGACTGAGTGCAATTGCCGAACAGGACCTCAGTCCAGGGTGTGATGTTGTTGAGTCACTTGAAGCACATGAATCACATTCTTTTGGCTTTGATTTGATCAACAAATCCGATGTACCTTAACCTCCATTTCACTTTCGCCATTTCTCCACTGTCTCTTTTGCTTCCTCTTTCTGCCCTTGACTTTGGAACACCAAGCAGTTAATGTATGCTGCATAAAGATTGTCCAGTATACATGCAGAACTGATCAAATGAAGGAGAGGAAGGGTGTAAGGGCAAGTCCATCAGTCAAAAATACCCGTGAGAAGGCTCCTTCCAGGTTTTCACTTGAATTTGGAACATGAAAAATCGTTGGTCAAGTTTTTGGATCAAGAGGATCTCTACAAACATCGGCACATCTGATGTGAGAGGCGATTCTATCGAGCCTGATTGGTGTCCCACTCGGACTCAGGTGGCCTCTCCAACCCCTGTTTTGATGCCAGCCTCCAAACTTGCATCCGGGCTTTAATGTACTGGATTTCTTTCCTCCCTTTTCTTTTCTTTTCTTTTCTTCATCTCTTGATTTCTTTCTTAATTTATTTATTTCTTTCTTTTTTTAGTTCTTTATTTCTTGATTTCTTCTTTCTTTTTTTCTCTCTCTCTCTCTCTCTCTCTCTCTCTCTCTCTCTCTCTCTCTCTCTCTCTCTCTCTCTCTCTCTCTCTCTCTCTCTCTCTCTCTCTCTCTCTCTCTCTCTCTCGCTAGGCCTTTTTTTTCTGGTGGTGGGGTTCTGACCAGCTTTGCCATCCTATAGGCACCGTAGACCGCCAAGGCAGTTGTCGAATTTGGACCTCCAACCTTGGCCAGCCTGGCCCAAGAACGGCCTAAGAAAAGTCTAAACATCTAGACCTGAACCCTCCTGCGTCAGAGTCATGCACTCATACCATTGGAACTTTTTTTCCTTTCTCTCCCCCTTTGGTACTTCGGGCCCATGGTAGGAGGGCCCGAGTGCTTACATCTTCTTGCAAGAATAGTCTTGTCAAAAGTCAACCTACGGTGTTCCAAAATCAAGAAAAAGTGTGATTTCGCCTCCAAAGTCGCAGTTGCGATCCAGATTATTCACAATTCCTGACTTGTGTGCCTTTTAGTCAATTAGCCCAACTCTGTACACATATACACCAAATTGTATGTTCACCACTGTATTTCCTTTCCAGCATGACAGTCAGGATTCCATAAAGGTTTGTGAAGGCTCATCTCATCCCCTTCCCTGCTTTCACTCCATCCGAGCAGTCTCTGCCCTTTGTAAGGCGCTACCAGCTCAATTTCAAGGGCCAGGAAACTAACGATGCTAGCCGCAAAAGAATGGACTGAACGACCAAGAAAAACTCACCGTATCCATGATGTAGACGTGCACTGGAGTCCCTGGCGTTCGTTTGTACCTGTACACACCGTCCAGGGGCTTCCCTCCAGACAGCTGGTCCACCCGATCAAGGCCCCATGGAGGTGACAGCTGCATGCTGGTCTTCACCTCCTGTGATTTGCGCCTTTTCTTGCTTGTGCTCTTGCTTTTGGTTCTTCCGCTGCTGGCTACGGCTTGGGTACTAGCATAGGAGGGGGTTCCACCAACGAGCGCCTTTCCCTCGACTTCGACAAACTCTATGGCTGCACTCTCCTTCTGCAGCAGCTGCAGCAAAGACTGGCCCGAAAGAAGCATGAGAGCTCCCACGAACACGGCTTGGTACCTGAATACAGTTGGAGCACGGTGGATGTGATGGAACTTTGCTTTTTGTCCAGTAAATGTGTTTCTCGGCCAGCCTTTGCATCTTTTTTTTTTGTTTTGCATTGCTCATCACAAGCGAGCCAGAAAATCCTGGTCCCTCCTACTCCCATTTATCCCAGACTGTCCGAGAAGTGCCTAAATATCATTCTGGCGTCTTTACCGTCCTGGGGAACACTAAGCATTGCAGCCAGAATCATTTATTGCATGTGCAAAAAAAATGCACTCATAAGCTTGTCGAACTCTCCCTTTCACAAACACCACAGGCTGCCCTGCACAGCATCTCTCTTCCATCGTACTCAACCTCTTTCTTGTCTCTTGCCAGTGGAAATGCGAGGGTGCATCAGGATAGAAGAACCATATCCAATGTCACATCCCTTGATTGCTCCCTGGAGCTACCTTACCTGTGCACACATTCACCGGAGTAGAGCGTGCTGTTGACTGCCATGCGGCATATCTCGTCCATTTTTGAGGCACCGATGCCCTTCCGCAGCTTCACCAGGTACCTGCATGTGCATGTGGCGTGTGCGTTGTGTGGTGTGTGTACATGTGTCCAGCGTTCTGCGAGGTTGCCGGGGGGAGACTGCCTTGACGAACAGACTGTGCATGCCATGACACAAGGGGATTGTGGTGAGATTCACAACCACGACACAAATTCATGTGCAATTCATGCTGCACGAGTGCAGAAAAATGCCAGCGTAAGGCACAGGATAACTAGCTCGGATTAACTGTTGGGTCAAAAACTCCAAGTCCATCCTCGACGATTTGTTCAGCATCTAGTGGGGAAGGTGAGCATATGATTCTGTAGTCTGCATGATGCAGCCCAGGTTTCAGCCTTGCATTCTCCTAAATGAACAGCTAACATTGTGTTCGGGCATTGCACCCAAAAGATCCATACAGCTGGTTGCTCTCTGGCCGACGACATCTCACACTTATGCAGAAGGCTTGTTGTGCCCACTTTACCTGAACTGTTGGCATCAAACAGCCGCCTCAGAATAGTAGTAATTCCTATACCTTTGGAAGGGAATGGAGGATGTGGTATAGAGCTGCTAGTCAACTAGGAAGGTGAAGAGATGGGGGACGTGTTGGAGAAGAGGGGGAGGGGGTGGGGGGGTAAGTGGAGGGCAACTGGGGTTTCGTGGAAGTTGCACAAACCCCCCAGCCTTTTGCCCCTACTTAAGGGAGGGAGGGAGGGAGGGAGAGAGGGAGGGAGGGATATAGGGAGAGAGGAAAGTAGGCGGAGAGAGAAAGGGGTTGGGCTGGTGCAGAGAGGAGAGAGGTTCGGACAAAGGAGGAAAGGGAGAAAGGGTGGAGGGAAGGAGGGAAGGAAGGGAGGAGGAAAGGAGGGAAGAAGGGTGGGAGGTAGGGAGGGAAGGAAAAATGGAGGGAGGAAAAGTCGTGGACAGCGAGGGATGGGGAAAGTGAGGCAAGAATGCGAGAGGATTGGAGAGCGGGAGGGAGAGGGAGAGGGTGGGAGGGAGGGAGGAAGGGAAGGAGGGAGGGAGGAAGGGAGGGAAGCAGGGATGCAGGCAGGGAGGGAGGGAGGGAGAGANAGAGATGGGGGAAAGAGCAAGCGAGTGTGAGGGATGACGAACAGGCTGCTGCGATCAGGAAAAACCTTAGATGAAAAGGGTTACCTCTGAGGTGACGGTAAGGACTCAAGGCTTGCCGTCGCTGCGGCGTCACTCCCGTCACTGCTACCGTTGTTTCCTCCATGGCCTCCGATCCCGCCTGCGCCCCTAGCTAAGCCTCCATCCCCTTCCCAAGCTCCTCCATATGCATTCAGCGACTCGCAGTTAAACACAGGTGGCAGCCCCTTACCCGCGCTGCACGATGGGTATGCTGACATGGCATATGACGTGGAGTATGCCGCCGACCCGGCAGTACCAGCCTGCTGAGGTGGCACGAAGCCGTTGGCTGGCGACAGCCCACTGAAGGCAGCAATCATTGCCACAGTGAAGAAGGTCCTGACAACTTGCTCGATGTGGGGGAAAGGTAGGGGGGGCACTCGAGCTGGAACTCCGTCCGTGATTCTGGCTGGGAGGGGGAACATGCTTGTGGAACGGCAGGGCCTGAGTGGGCCATCTGATGAGTCGTCGTCATAATCCGTGCTTCCAATGCTTGATTTGCACGACTTGTGATAGCCACCGGCGTGCGCTGGCATGTCGCGCCATTGGCGACACATTCTTCCTTTTCCGTGTTCCTGTGCCTGTCTCTCTGCACTCTTTCCCAGCAACTATTTGCTGCTGATGGCCTCACACCCGCTCAGCGATTCCCGCATGGAGTCTCGAGTCAGTGAGACTGCCCTTCAGTCTCGAGTCAGTGAGACTGCCCTTCAGCGGGGTGGCTTCCACAGCCCTTTGACTTGCCAATGTCACCGGCGTTGTTCACAGACTGCGAGTCACAGCATCCCTCAATCCTGCCCTTCACACGAGTCTCGATGTTTAGGGACGACGGACGCAATGGAGGACGATGCAGCGGCTGCTGCCTCTTCAAGGCTTGACAGCTCTCTGCGAAACATGTGCACAGCGACGCCTGCTTGATGCGCTCCAGAAGAGAGAGAGAAAGCTCGATGATTCAGGTCGCTCCAGAGGAAAAGGCATAGCAGAGCGTTCGGTGGTTTCGGCAAGACTCTCTCGATTCGAAGAGTCTCTCGAGCTGACACCTTTCACAACGGGAGCGCACCAACACGCCTGACAACTTAGCACATGGCAGCAGCCCAATCGAGTGAATGTTGAGTAACTGGGCAGCCATGGTCGACGAGCCGTATCGGTCATCATTAGCGAACTCCACCGTACGTCGTCGCGGGGAAAGCTAGGCGGTAGCAGCAGCTGCAACAACAGGAGCGGCAACAGTAGCAGAAGCAGGGACGGCGGCGGCAGCGGCAGCAGTAGCAGCAGCGCCACTAGCGGCAGCGGCAATCTGTGCCGGCGGGTAGCTGTTGACGGCCGAAAGGGGAGTAGGTCGTTCTTTAGCCCTGCAGCATCTGCTTTCGTTCCGGGGAGGCGGTCGACCAGTCTCGTTCCCTCCGGCGTTTTGAAACGGGCTTTTTGTGCGGCCGCAAGTGCGCCCCGCCCGGGCTGGCCAAGCCTGCTTGAAGAGAAGTCGCGCTCACCGGAGGCGATACTGGGTCTGTCAGATTTCTCCTTTTCTTCTCAGCGAGCCTCCATCACTCTCCTTTAGGAAACCATTGGAGACGTGCAGTGGTGGCTTTCGAATGATCCTCAACGGATTGAATTTATTGAATTCATCTCCATGTAATAATCTATAAGTTATCCCTGAAGGTTTTTTTTTATCAAATTTTCACGACAAAATGATGAACCTAACATAAGATATAAATAAATGGTTGTCCACCGTTATTCTTGCTAGCGTGCATCAAATTCCGATGTGAAAGTCACGTGGTATCATCCATTATCATAGCTTTCAACATTTTACGACCAAGGTCGCGCACAACCTCCAGAATAGCTATAAATTAGGCAATAGATAACAATCTTAAAAGGTTCACAATCATCACAATATGATCCAAGATGTTGTTGCACCCCTCACACCTAGTGTAGTATGTTCTACAAAAGCCCAAACCATCAGCAGGTAGGGGAGGCAAGCAATGTATTGCATGTCGGGACACTACCACAGTCACTCGCACCATAGCTCACAACCTAAGAGATGAAACAAGGTGATAACATCTCAACAAGGAGCAAGCGTACCACCACTTGTTCTTATGACACTGTTCTAAACAACTTTTTGTGCAATCTTATGCAGAAAGGACATGTAATAGATGCCCTTCTACTTACAATAGAAGTGAGGGGACGGGTGGTGGGGGGGGGGGGGGGTGCTGACGAGGGAATGGGACTGTTCACAACAGTTGTTCTGTTGGACCCATCTTGTGGGTGGGCCATGGAGTTTGTCAAGACGAACGTGAGAGTAAACCCATGGTTGTGATGGCATCAGCGGGGGGCGTATGAGTGTGCAAAAGAGAAATGCTAGGCTACTTCTTCCGTCCTCCCTTCTTCTTATCTTTTTTTGTGCCACCTGAAACAGATTGCTTGACACCCCCGCCTTCCTTCTCCTCTGCTTGCTCACCTGCCACTTTGGCCCCAACGTCCTGCTTAGACACTACACCAGTAGCAACAGGACCAGACCCTCCAACGTGCTTGCCTGCCTTAGGCTTTGACGATCGCGCCTGTTGATTCTGGGAAGCTGGCTGCTGCTGCTGCTGCTGATGGTGATGGTGGTGGTGGCCGCCGCAGCAGCCCCCACCATGCTGGTGGTGGTGGTGGCCATGGCTAATCTGCTGCTGCGCCAAAGCTTTGCGCTGCAGCCACTCTCGGTACAACCCACCCATCTGCACTCCTCCCTCTTCCTCACCACCCTCCCTCACCGTTTGGCTGTCTGAAGGGCTGTCGTGAGGATGTGATGCCATGTCCAGACCTTCTCCACTTCCTCCTGCTTTGCTTCCCACTCCTCCAGCCACAGCCATAGCTTCAGCCGACGATCCTGCATCCTTCCGAACTTCCAACACGGCTTCGCCTGCCGCTCCGCTGCTGTTGCTACCATTGCCTGAGGGCGGTGACGGTGATGCCGATCCTGGCTTTGTTCCAGCAGCAAGAGCAGCTGGGGAGGTTTCCACCCCTGCAGCAGCACCGGCAGGTGAAGCTGCGGCAGCAGCTCCTCCTGCAGCCTCTGCTGCCCCAGCTGCTGCTGCAGCAGCAGCAAGCACCTGAGGGCTCAGCCGGAGCTTCAGCCGGAACGCGTCGACCCCGTTCAAGTAATACCTGTGCAACCGCTTGCTGCGGATAAACCCTAGATTCCCATACAGAGTCAATGCCCCCTGGTTGGTCACCTCCGCCTCCAGCGCCACCTCTTCGCACCCGCCCGCCGCCATCTCCCTGATCGCGTCCTCCACCAGCCTGGTGGCAATGCCGCAGCCACGGAACTCCTTGACCACCACGAGCATGCCAATGTAACCGCGGGGCACGGGCCGGTCAAGGTCCTGTTTGCACACGATCGTGCCAACGCATTTGTCCCCGCAGAAGGCGAGGCGGCAGAGGCGGGGCCACTGCGAGATGAAGTAGCGGTAGGTGAAGATGGAGTAGGGCTCCGACAGCTGCTCCGCCACCATGCGCATGATGGTGGGGAGGTCCTCCTCCTCGTCACGAAACATACGGTACACGATCTCCTCGTCCGCCGTCCCCTGATGCTGCTGCGGCTTAACCGTCGCATGTTCCCCGGTCCCAACATTGTCCTTCAGTTTCTCCGTCACACATTCGCCCGCTTTCCTTTCTATAGCCCTCATTCCACCTGACAAATTTCCCTCGGCAAGATGATTTGCAGTGGCCGCAATCGCAGCCATGGCGGAGGACACAACCTGCACACTTGGCAGTCGGAAGCTAGGCAGGTAAAAATGAGGCGGATGACAAGTCGCAGGTGTGAATCCTGCACGCCAACTGGCGGGCAGAGTCGACCACCGCTCTCACTTCTTCCCCCTCCTCTCTTCGGCAAACCCGTCAGGCCACAGGAGTGCCGACACCACACGATTCGAACCCTTCACCTCGTCGGCTCTGCGAGTTGGTACGCATAACCCGAACCTCTCTACGGCCCTCCAGCATCCTCCCCAGGCTTTCCTCGAAATCTCCTCTCGCCTCGTCGTCCAAGCAACGACAGACTCGCCACACACAGCTGGAACTTGCTTTAGCCAGAGGTGGTAACGGAACGTCCGCACGGCTCACCAGTTCAAGTCATCTTCGCTGCTCTTGTGTCCATTCTGTGTCCGCGTCCAGGACTGGGAGTCGTGCAGCGCCGCACCTCCAGCAGGGAGTGGGACGTAAAGGTACCGGACTGACGAAGACCACAGCGGGTTGCATGAGGACGTCTGCTGAAACCCTCCAAGGGCTCACAGTTCCGTCTAAATGCCAGAACCCGGCATTTCATTTATTAACGGGGCATCTGAATATCTGGCAGGAAAGCTTAGATCACTTGCTAAATCTGCCAATCATTCTCTTGTCTTTCTACAACTCTTTGGAATATCTGACTTTCTATCCATGATTGATGGGCTAGGTAAGGATGTGTGTGACTCTAACCCAACGAAAAGTGTAAACACAAACCATCACTTACAAAACGATCGTAAACTTTTCTCAAGATTTTAGTTAGTCAAAGTTTTGAAATTCTATGGAGATATAGGAGGATCATACATGTTCCTGAATCCCCTTCCTTGGTCACCCTATCCTCGACCTCATACTATGATTTGGGACGTTCCTGTCGACCTGTACAGTTTATTGTCACCACTCGGCCGTTTCCATGCACGTGCAAATCCCTGATGTGGACCCAGGTGGCACCGGGGCGTCATCTGGCGCTGGACTACCTGCTCAAAGCTGATCGACGGTCGCCCCAAAATCTTGGATGCTGTCTGGGACCTTCTACAATTTTTCTGCAACTTGTAGGATTTTATCCGTGGATTGGCCGTGGGCCCGATTTGCATGTCTTTGCATTGTGTGTCCACCGTTTGTGTCCGGATGCATGCATGCGACCAGTCGTAGCGTCGGGCTTGAGATTCTACACGTGTAGGTTCAGACGGCGTAGCGTTCTGACTTGTCTACAAAGAGTTACGGCCAAAACAGTGGTTTTGGGCCGGTTTTAGGACAGACCTTGCACTGCCACGTGCGACACCTGCCGTGCGCCACGACAAGTACTTATGCCATGGACCTGTCATATGTCATCTCTCTCTGCAAATGCTATTGAAGCATTCTGACACTTGGCCTGGTGTCCCCAAGCCAGACCCTTGCCGTTGTGTGCACGAATTGTGACTATCCTCACCGTCTGACCAGGCACTGACGCCTAGTCAGCGGCAATATTGCTAGGAAGCATCCATGCATTTCTTATGGTATCAGAGCAGCGATACCTCTCTCGCTGAGCTGTGCCGCAGAGACGCAGCACAGACAGCAGCAGTGAGAGTCATCGTCGCCGCCGTATCTTGGGACTCATTGCAGCCATTTTCAACAACATCATCCCTCAGTCCCCACCACCACATCGGGTGAGCTGCGGCATTTACTAGCTCCAGTAGGAGCTGCAGCACCACCGAGTGGCAGCAGCAGCCGTGTCTGGCTGCCAGCCTATACAAAAAAAAAAACCAGGAGTAGAAGCTCCTAGCAGCCGCTTGTGGCGACGGTTGCAAGCTCTGACAATGCGCAGCGACGGTATTAGCTTGCAGCAGCGGCGGCATCAGTAGCCGAAAGCAACAATAGTAGCGCAGTAGCAACAGTTGAAGTAGTGCAACAGCGACATTGTAACTGCTGCAGCAACTGAAACGCAGTAGCAGCGAAGCAGCAGCAGTGGAAGCAACAGCAACGGAAGCAACAGCAGCAACGCAGCAGCAACATCGCAGCAACTGCGTAGTTTCTGTTGCGCAAGAACTACGCAGGAACTGCGCAACCCCTACGCAGGCGCGAGCAAGGGGTGACGAGGTTACCCCCACCAATCACGCGGAGTTCGCGTGACCTTCCAAAAACAAATTGTTGCCGTAAAATACGCTAGCAATAAAAACATAGCTCTTTTCGTTCGCGTAAGAAACGACGTCATCATCGATTGTGCTGGCGTCCGCAACTTTGGGGATCAAAGCGTTGATTTTCTGGATTGTTTCAACTCTTCGAGAAACGCTCTCGGTTTCTCGTTCGCAGCATTTTTTACGTTACATTGTATGAGCTATGGTTTGGCCTCCGTGTCAAACTGCATTTTGCTCGTGTCTGGGGCTCAGTGGCTTATGTGTTGTACACGAAGGATCAGTAGGGGTCCAAGGTCTCTTTGCCGGGTCGCTTTTGTGCTTTTGTTGGTATCTCCACGCGATCGAAGGCCTGGCGTTTTTGGGACCCTGCCCGTCGTCGCATTGTTGAGTCCCGCGACGCGCTCTTCTTTGAGTCTCTCACCTACCGAGATCTGACTTTGATTGTGTCGATGTCTGTCACACACGTTCCTACGTGTGAGGTTTCTCGACGGATGGGGGAGTCTGAGCCTACGAGCACCTCTCGTCCGGTTGATGTGTCCGTTCGAGCCCCCCTCCACTTCTCGGTCTCCGGCTCTTCATGACCCGGCGATCATCGCTGTCGACCCAGAGACCTCTCCCGTCCAGCCTGTCTTCTCTCCTGTGCCCTCGTGTCCCACAGACACCCATGATGCTTCCCCTCTGCCCACAGGTACTCCTGTCTCTGTGGGCGGTCCTGCTGCCACTCTCAGTCCTGCGTCTCCCGTCAGTTCACCAGCCTCTCCTCCCACTACATCACCTGCCCCTGTGCCTCAGTCCTCACCGAATGTGGGTGTCTCTGAGCCTACGGTCAGCCCTACAAGCCCAAGCTACTCGCGTGAGCCCGGTGGTCGTCTTCGACCGTTGGGCTCCGTAGCCCAGCGAGTGTCAGGTCCCGCACCTAGGAGCTCCACTCGCATAGTTGCGAGTGGTGATCCCGACACAAAGGCCCTCGGCCTGAGTGTCCGTACGGATTACACAGAGGTACATCCAGCGTGTCCTGAAGGGCACGATCTCGTCACTCGCGAGTTTCGTACCGCTTGTGATGTAGCAGCTGACCTTGTGGTCGTCAGGCCCACTTTCGATGCGTGTGCACTCGCCACTCAGAGCTCTCCCACGTTGGCGCCGAATCCGGGCACACTGAGGGGCGCCCTCTCATCAGAGAATGCCGACCCCTAGCGTGCCGCCTGCGAGGATGAGCTCCGTGCCATCCGAGAGCACGGAGTTTATGAGCTTGTATGATTTCCACCTAGGAGGAAGGCGATTCAAGTCAAGTGGGTCTTTTGCAAGAAGGTGAGGCTGGATGGCTCACTGGAACACCACAAGGCTCTCTTGGTCATCAAGTGGTACTCTCAGATCGAGGGCGTTGATTACACGGACACCTTTGCCTCTGTCGGCCGCATGACCTCAGCTCGCGCTCTATTTGGTCTGGTGGCTCAGCATGACTGGGAACTGCATCAGATGGATGTGAACAATGCGTTCCTCCATGGCTTTTTGGATGAGGAGATTTACGTGGTGCAGCCACCAGGCTTTTAGGACGGTGACAAGAGTTGGCGCTCTCGCAACTCTTTGTACGGACTCAAGCAGTCTCCTCGATGCTGGAACCGGGAGATCACAGGCACTCTTATTCGTGCGGGGTATGTACAGAGCGAGGCAGATCCCTCTCTTTTCATCCGACAGGCGCCTGAGCGGTTCACTGCCATCCTGGTCTACGTGGACGACCTCCTGATCGCGTCTTTCTCCATGGAGGCCATGAAGGAGGCCAAGGCGGTCCTCCAGACTGCCTATAGGATGAAGGACCTTGGTCCTGCAGCAGAGTTTCTTGGCATGGAGATTGTACGAGACCACAGACGTCGGACACTTCTGTTGCATCAGACTAGATACGCACGCGTTGTGGGGGAGCGCTTCAGTGACCTCCTTGGCGCATTGCCAACGACCTCCACACCTCTCACACCTGACGGGTAGGACGCCCTGAAGGTGGAAGATCCCACACAGCTGGGGGAGACAGTGGATGTGACCTTGTACTTCCGCCTCATCGGATCTCTGATGTACCTGACCACTACCACACGTCCCGACATCGCTTTTTCCGTCAACCTCCTTGCACATTTTTGCAAGCTCCACGTGCTATAGCACTCCAGGCGGCTATGCAAGTGGTGCGTTACGTGGTTTCCACGTCGTACCTTGGACTCTGTTTTCGCCGGTAGTGCTTGGTGGTTCTTGACGACTACACCGGCAGCGACTGGGCCTGGAGTCCAGATGGACGCTGTCGCACCGGTCACGTGCTCCTGCTCGGTGGTACCGCTGTGTCCTGGTGCAGTGGGAAGCATGGCTGCATCGCAAGTAGCTTGTCGGAGGCAGAGTATGTTGCTTTGGGTGCAGGTGTTGCTAAGGCAGTGTGGCTGCAGTGCCTGTTCCTTGAGCTAGGTCAGACAGTGCCTGCCATTGTGCTTCGTTGTGACAACCACAGTGCTCTTGCCATTGCGGAGAACTCTGGAGTCTTTCATGCTCGTACGAAGCACTTTCCGATTGAGCATCATTTCGTGCGTGATCTGGTGGAGTGACACCTGATCTCCGTCACATGGGTCGACACTGACATGCAGCGTGCTGACTTCTTGACAAAGGCACTCGGGCGCGGGAAGTTTCTAGTGGCCATTTGTTCCGTTGGGCTTCGCCTCTTGCTTGAGAGTGGTTGAGTACGGGGTGTGTTTGTGTCTATGTTACGACTGTTTTTGCACTCGTTGTTGCACTCGTCTCAGTGCTGCACGTGTATGGACATGCGTACCATCGGGTCATGGAGGAGTGTTGTGACTTGTGACGTCCCTGTCGACCTGTACAGTTTACTTTGACCACTTGGCCGTGTCCATGCTCGTGCAGATCCCTGATGCGGACCCAGGTGGCACCGGGGCGTCGTCTGGCGGTGGACTACCTGCTCGAAGCTCATGGACGGTCGCCCCAGAGCCCTGGATGCTGTCGGGGACCTTCTGCGGTTTTTTTGCAGCTTGTAGGATTTTATCGGTGGACTGACCGTGGGCCCGATTTGCATGTCTTTGCATTATCTGTCTACCGTTTGTTGCCGGATGCACATATGTGACTAGTCGTAGCGTCCGACTTGAGATTCTACACGTGTAGGTTCAGATGGCGTAGCGTTTTGGCTTGTCTACGCAGAGTTACGACCAAAACAGTGGTTTTGGGCCGGTTTTAGGACAGACCTTGCACTGCCGTGTGCGACACGTGCCGTGCGCCGCATGAGGTACTTATGCCATGGACCTGTCATTTGTCATTTCCCTCTGCAAATGCTATTGAAGCATTCTGACACTTTGCCTTGTGTCCCATAGGCAAACCCTTGCCGTTGTGTGCACGACTTGTGATTGTCGTCACCGTCTGACTAGGCACTGACTAGGAAGTTGCCACACATTTTCTTACCTCAATGCTGTCAAAAGATTCTATCTTCATAAGTCCACTCTCTTACGTGATTAAGATTACAATCTTGCCAAAAGTTTAACAAAAGGTATGATATGAGGGGGGAGGGGGGAGGGACACTCCTCATATTACACACTGGTTGAAGCTCATCAAAAGCATGGCACATGTTGTGAGTCTCTCACATCATGGAGGTTCATTGTGGGGACAAGTTGCGCGGATGGACGTACCATTCATGAGCATCACATGTCCCAGATGTGGGCATTCTTTGCCCACCATCCAAGATGTGAGCATTAACTTGTTTTGGGGCAAAAACAGGCTTACTTTTCTTCACACTTTGAATTTTGGATCATTCGGCATTGTATGTACATAGCTGCAGTCTGCCCACCAAAAATGTCACTTGGTGGATTTCATACCCAGTTGACGGAGGCGAGCCACCCTTGGTCATGCTGTAAGACACGGGCAAGGGCCGGACGGAGCACGTCAGAGGCAGGGTTGCCGAGGAGAACAAGCATGTGCAATCCTTGCTCTCTTTCCCCCTGTCTTTTTGTGAAATAGTCCAATTTCGATGAGACAGGGGCTGCCCGAACCCTGCTGGAGGAGAGGCGGAATACTGCTGAATCTGTGATGAAGCCAATTGAGGTCTTGCATTTGCTGCGAGCACGGAAAACAAACACATGAACACGATGGAAGATGAGAAAGGAAGCCTGAATGCAGCAACCCTCTTGGCAATGGTGTCGCGAAACGTACCTGTGAAGAATCTGCTGATGTGTTCCCTTGCGAACGTTTTACACTAAGCAATGTGCCCCAAAGAAGGGGAGAAAAAACAAGCAGCAAGAAAATGCTGGTGCATTCCCTGCTGTGCATCGCCCACAACAACAACAGCAACAGAAGCAACGATAGGAGCGGCAGTAGCAACTCAAAGGTAGACTGTGCATAAGATAGCCCGCCCAATGTAACTGTGTTGGAAACTACCCGACATGTTTGGGAAACAGAAGCAGTAAGGCCAGCACCAGCAGCAGCACCAGCAGCAGCAGCTGCTGCTGATGCTTCTGCTGCTGCGCATTGGCGAACCGTCCGGAAGGGATGAAAGCCCTGACAACCGCAAAGTGGGAGAAGGTGTTGCAAAATCGAGCGGAAGGCAAGGAGAAGGCGCATGCAGTACTCCATTGACTTCCTTGCAGAACGTAAAGGACGCAAACTACGTCGACCGTGAGCGCTCCAACACCACGGTTTAGTCTGAGTCGAGCTCACCACCCACACGGTGCAGAAGTTGTGACAAGACCCATGACTTGTCCTCGGTTCAATTGAAAAAAACATCTCTAACGCTCCTAAGAAAAAGCAATCAGGCTATCGAAGCACGTACCTCCCACGCGGTGCAGCTGTGGTGATGAAGCCGATGACTGGCCTGCAGCAGCGCGCCACCAGCCGCTGCTGCGCCTCCAGAATACGTTCTTGCCGCGCATCAGGCCTGCGTGCTTCTGCTGCCGGTGCTGGCGCTGCTGTTGGTAATGCTGGTGGTGCTCCTGCTCCTGGTGCAGTTGCCGGTGCTGCTCTGGCTTTCACCACAGCCTCATGCCTCAGGTCCTCGACGGACTTTGACTGCTGCCGTCGTTTGTGTTTGCTCCGCTGCGCCTTTGTCATTTCCGCGGCGCTCTTGGGTCCTTCCAGGACGACATGTCCGATGGTGACGCCTTGCCATGCACCGCCGCTGCGAAAAAGAAAACAAACAGCGGGTCAACGTTGAAGGAATCCAAAACTTTGATAAAGAGAGCTCCGTGGTGCTTTGGACTGCACTCACATGCCTCAGTCCTCACATGATCAAACTTTCAGCGTTTGCGCAAGCAGAAACACAGTGTGCTGTGATGCGCTTCTCACTGAGATAAAAAATAGAAACAAAAAAATTGTTGAGGCACAAGGCACAACGTTTTACTGTATTCAACTCTGCAGAAATACAGTGTGCATTT
>SZWC01025091.1:6385-27578 GCA_023375785.1 Penium margaritaceum | reverse complement strand
ATTAGCAACAAAATGTGCAAGATACGTGCGGATTTTGATGAATGACTCAACACAGATGACTTGGTGTTTCTTCCTACAAGAGAAGGGGCATACAACAGATGCAATTTGTAATTAGCTACCTTGCACACAACGTAATTGCAAACGGCCACAATGTATTCTTTGTAGCGATTGACAGGGGGAGTTTACAAGTCAATAGTTTGACAATTTCTTCATAGGTTAAGGTATTCAAAATGAGATTTGAGCTCCACACACACCGTAGCAGAATGGAGTTGTAGAACGTTGGCACTGTACTCTAAATGAATCAGTTCAAACCATCATGAAGGCAATAAAGTATGTTGTTTTGGTACAGAAACGCATCCCCTACAGAAACTTACAATTCATCATTACTCCATGGAAGTTGTACAATGTGAAAGCCGATCTAACACCAGCATGAGTATGGGGTAGTATCATACGCTTCTCGTGGTCTCCACATGATAGGATTGGAAAGCTAGATGGACCAGGATGGTGGGGAATCTTCATGGGGCCATTTACAATATCAAAGGCCTGGCGATGTTATAACCTTGAGACTCCACAAATTGTTGATTCATGTCATGTGGAGTTCTATAGACAGTGGTTTGCATCACACTACTACACTGAAAAGCAATGAGGTGTCCTACAGCACACATCCTGTCCAATGTGCTCGACCTTCATCTGCTCCATTGACTCCACCACTAGGAATTGGTGACCCTCCATTCATGCCAGTTTCTTGTATCTTTGTCAATCCAGTACATAGCTCCATCCCATATTCTCATCAACCTTCATCCGTAGATGTCATGTCTAGGATTAGAAAACATAAAAGAATCCAGGCATCTACATCAACACCATCAGCACCATCAGCACCATCAGCACCATCATCATCATCACCATCCTTAGCTCCGCCTTGATCACGAACCTCTGTCCACTTAACCCCATCGGCAACAAGAACCTCTCCTTCTTCCTTCACACAAGAACCAAGTGATCCACAATTCATGGGACCCTTTATGCGATTGATGTTAGAACAATAACAGAAGGCAAGGGCGCTTGGGGTAGTTGAAAGACGTGGCACTCAGAGGGAGGAGTACTAGAGGGGAAATAGACTCAGAGATGTGGACACAAAGTCCTACAAGGGCATGTGTAACACATTCAACAATGTACTTAACGTTCTACCACTTTTCACACATTCTGCGTTAAAACTGACATTCCAACATGGCACTACCAAATGGCACAAGGCCATTGGTGTTGACTCAAATTCGATGCCGGTTTTTGCCACATTTCACCAAAAATCTCATTCACAACTGAGGTACAGAGGGCTCATTAGGACACAATGATGGGATGAAGTCCTACACCATACAAAGCAGAAGAAATGAGAGAGGGCACATAAAATAAGTCGGATTTTGTCTCAAAATTCAATTTTGAGATCAAGAACGGCGAGTAAAACAATGCACTGCTCATGCGTTGACATGACACGATACCTCATGGTCAAAACGTTGGAACAAAAAACCAAAGACCAAAACTTTTGGATCTCTTATATGAAAATTGTGCATATCTCCAAGGTGGAAGTTCAATGCATTGGAAATGGCATGGGAATAGGACATATAAAATTGCAATATGAAAGAATGTCGGATCCCTGATTCAAATCACAAGTATGAAGGAGTAATGGTGTGACAAGAAGAGTATGAGAGGGTAAGCAATTCAAATGGTAACAAGCATGTTTTGCATCACCATATTGATTTGGATAGATGTCTTGGATGGTAAAATACTCGAATTTGTGCATTTTGAAGAAGAAAACGTATCAAAAGAGAAAAGCTTAAACAACTTGCTTGAGAGCTGCAACTATATGATGAGGGAGATGAGTTTCGTTAGGTATAGTGGGATGAACAGACCTCTCGAGGATGACCGTAAACCAGAAATTGACGTGAATTGAAGGATGTGATGTTAGCATTTATAACGTACAAAAAAAAGTGAATTGGTTAAACTTGATGTAAGGAAACGTTGAATGGGAAAAAAATGTGCATAGTTATACAGTAGAAACTACAAATGTACAATGAGTGAGAGCAAGAACAAGGAAATGGTGATCGTAGGGGACAAGCTTCTTTTTCATAGTCATCAACAAAATGTTTCATGAGATATATGTGTTGGGGCATAAGTGTGTGCATAGTTGAGAATGAATGGCATGGGTATGGATTATCACAAGTATAGTCACTACCAGGTAGAAATCTTGAAGCTGAGATTTCATGTTTTCAATCAATGATTGGATATATTCTCAACACGTGGTTCCAAAGTTGAACCAAATTTACAAATTATTTGTGATGGGTTCTCTGTAGGTCTGGCCCAATTTGTATGGTGTGAAGATGTTGAGAATCAAGGCAGTTAACAGATGATCGCTTCCCGTCAGGAATGTTGTAAATTGTTGTAATGTGGTACAAATAGATTATGGTTATTGTCATAAAAAATGAATATGACGATAATGATAATGTTGATGAGGAGGATGAAGCTGATGAGGCTTGTGAGAGTGATGATGGAATCACTCCATTCATGAAGGGAGACATATTCTGAAGATGAGAAGAGAAAAAGAAAGGTGGAAAGATGTTGATGGTGAAGAAGATGAAAAAAAACCGAATTGAATGAATAAATACGCAAACAAATAGTGTTTCTTTCACTAACAGAAGATTTCATAAAACCTTTTGCTTACCACAAAATCATGAGGACAAGTGGTCATTTGGAGATGGTCAGGTCCAGGAAATCTAGGTAAGAATGGGAATTGTTTGTTGTAATAAACGCTTTTATAAAATTCAAATGAATTTTCCTCAGAATACAAATAAGCTACAATCATTTTCTGTTTGCAGGTTAGAGAAGACAAAAACTGTTCGCAAGTTCAGAGTAGTAATATGAGATTATGTTGCTCACATGAGACAAGGCTGAAGTAGGTTTGAAACCCGGAAACATTGCAAGAAAATAATTAAAACCATTTATTGTCTTGGACTTAAGAGTTTTTTCAAAACCATTTAAGGTCATTGTTAAGGGAGAATCAGCAAATGTTGGAGAGCACACGTATGCATTGGGAGCAACGGGAGAATGGAGGACGGCTTGGTGTAGAAGGCAATAATGTGAGAAATTATTCCAAAAACACGTAGCAATGTTTTCTTAGTGTTTGGTACCATGTAAAAAGAAACGTTATGTGCAACAAGTGTATGCAAAAGCACGCAGAAGCAAGACAAGGTTCAAGGATGAATTGAGTGACTTGAAGAGATTTTCACATACAATATGTAAGATTTAGCACATGCAAAATCATGGTGGAGAGAAGAGGATGATAGCAAGAGTCATGGTAGAAAAAAAAATAAACAACCTTCTTCTTATTGTTTTTAACATAATCCTCTGAAAATCATATCCCAAAAATGTTTTAAGGACAATACTAAAGAATTTGCTGACTACCTTCAGGAGCCATGTCAAGAAGAACATTTTCAGACAAAGAAAATCTGAGAAATTAGGAAGTGAAAGGTAGGACAATAATGTGAGACAAACGAATGTACGATAGGAGACCAAGAGAGAAGGGCTACATCAGCAAGAAAGTGGAGGATTAAAAACAATATATCTGGTTCAAATTGGAGGGTTTCAACACCCTTCACATAAAAATCATATATGCAGAAAATCTCAAACAAATGGGGCACTCCACTAGCCATGAAAGTTTTCAATGCGGCTCTTTTTATAAGTCGTGGCTTGATTATGGGCTAATGGTCAGGGACCAATGATCCGCAACCAAGGTTGTTCTCTAGAGGAAGGAAACAGCTCTTCATACCTCGGGATACTGGCAAGGTTTTGTGTAAACACATTGATATTGTCACATTTATAAAACATTCCTAGCGTTTTTATTGAAATTGCATGCAACTCGAGTTTGGACGAGAGACTCCCTGTTGGGTGTTAACCTTGCAAAATATGCATAAGGGAAGTCGAATTCTTTCAGATGCTGGTTTCACTTATGGGAATGAAGCTAACATAAAAAAAAAATCAAAAGCAATACCAAAAATGGTATCAGCAAGGGCATTTAAAACAAAAAACGGGTAATTTGTAACAGCATCAATGTGTGTAGCAATAAAAGAATCAACACATGTAATTGTAGTACCATATCACTTAAAAGGAATTCAATTTGTTCTTTACTTAGAGCAATGAATATTTGTGGAGAAATTGGAACCATAACAATCGTAAGCAATTGTAGTGACAAAAACATATGAAGTAAAGCTTAAAATCACACCAAATGTAATTCTTATTGCAAAAGCCTCAACTACAAAAAAAACTCTGTAGCTACACCCATGGGCTAACACATTACCCTAACAATATAAAATTGGTTTTCAACATTCTTAAAAGTAGCAAGATTACCGAGTTGGAGGGGAGGGAGGGCGGGATTTATTGAGAAGGTCAAGCCTCAGCTGATTTGGTGCTAAACAATCTTCTTAGATGTTGTTTTGACATTAGGAGGATAAAGAATTACCTAAAGCCATCCATTGAGACCTTTTTTTTGGCATCGTGATTTGCCTTCTATTTTGTTTTGCTCTTGGGTCCGTTCTTTACTTCCATGGAAGCTTCATCACAGCAGCATACTAAACTGACGGGGCAACATAATAACATTGTGTATTAGGGGGATCCCGACATGGAAGGCCATGGTTTGACCCCTCCCGCCTATGGGTTCTTGAAAATCCTGAAACTCAATTCTTCACACACTTTTGCAGCCCTTTCTCAGGCCTTGTATGTCATGGAGCATGAAGTTTGGGAGTTGTGCACCCTTGGCAGGCACATTACAAATGATGTTGCCAAATATATTGGCCAAATCATCTGGTCAACAAAATCCATCATTTCAGGTTGTATCAGTTGGGAAATGATAACACAATGCCTATGATTAACACAGGTGAGTGGGGGAAGATTCACTCACCAAAGGCCCTTACTCATGGACATCAACTCATGGTTGCGGGCTCACCAAAGCGCCGCATACAGAAAAAAGGTTGGAGCAGCTTTGCTTCAAGCAAGCAACTAGTAGCAGGAGACACTATGGTTTTTGTTTGGTAAGCTTAGTGCCTACATTTCCAGCCCTTTCTTCCAGTTCATAACAGACCCCTTTTCCATCTTTGAACTTAATATTAAGACAATGCCATCATTCAACTGGATATGTACCTCAGGTTCAATCTGACTTGGCAATGATCCACGTTTGTTCTTCACCTACACTCAATTTAGTCCATGCATCTTTCACATTTTTATCCATAAATTTCATGCTAAAGAAAATTCTTTTATGGAGAAGGCCAAAGTTGAGAGTTCTCAACATAGTAGTGATGGTCTTACCGCAAGACCTTGGAGAACCCTACCTTTTAACCCCCATGTTTGCATCGTTCCTATGAGGTGGAAAACACAGGATTCATTGTGCTGTATGCATGAAGAAGATTGTGGATTAAAGGGGGTTTTCACGTGGCCAACCTCGTTTTGTGGTCTCTTTTCCTCCCTCACAATCTTCTTTGCATTCTTTAGTAATGTCAAGCCTTAATCCCGGTTCTCTGTCCCTGGCCCCTTCATCCTCCGAATGGGTGTCCTTGATCTATGTTGGCAGAGGAGAGGGAGGATCAGTGAAGAATGGTATTTGAAGAGCATACCAGTCTGATGCGCAGGTCACAACATCTCCAAGACTTCTGCGTGATGGAGAAGTAGAAGCAAGAAACGTTATTGTAGCCATGGAGGAGGGTGTGTACTTCGGTGTTGTTTACAACCTCATGTAAAATGTCTTTTCTCTCATGCTCGTATAGCATGTAAAATGTTGAGCTTTCAGAGCAGATTGGCGCGGATATGTTCCCCTGTGCCACCACCACCACCAACAGCATCACTAACACCACCACCACCACCAATACCACCACCAGTGCAACCACAAAAACCACCACCACTACCACCTCAGCCGTCTCCATTACCTTCACAACCACCTTTACCACTGCTACCAATACGAGCACCACCACCACTCACACCAAAACCACCACCATCATCGGAACAAACACAATTGTGGCTTTCATTCTCATTGTGCAATAAAGCTCAGCAATTCAATATTTTACATCATTTTTCAAACTGATAAAAATGACTTGCACTAATAAAAATGGATATTTCCTTTGCATCTTCATCTTCCTCCTCCTCCTCCTCCTCCTCATCCTCATCCTCCTCTTTATCATCTTGTTGCTGCTGCTGTTGGTACACTTCCTCATCTCCTTTTGCTACGTCTTTTTTTCTCAACCATCACCACGATCTGGTCCTTTTTCTGGTTTTATTCCATCATCAAAACATGTAGGCCATTGCACTTTCCAGCTCAAGTGATGCCATTTGTGATCTCGTTGGAGCTCTACTGTCATGGAATTGTGCAATAAGAGATAGTCACAAGAATTCCAAAAAGTGAGCAGTACCAGACCTGTTTCCGAAGCTAAAGTCAGTGTGCTGTGTTACACTAGGTGCTTGACCTGAATTAGGTGTGTCACGATCTTTCTTTTGGGGGGAGGGGGAGGGGGTTTAAATGCATGTGTGTCTGTGTGCATGTGAAAGTGGGTGTACATGTGTGTTTCCATGTGAGTATGCATGTGCTTAAGCATGTGTTGATGGGGTCACTCAGATGGGTCTTTTGTGGTTTGTTTTGAGATCACTGGTTGCTACAACCACTCAGCATGGTGACAACAATAGATAAAGTGTAGTTTCTGCTCTTCTCGCATCATGTTTGGATGGATGCGGAGGGGGGAGGGGGGGGCTCAAGGGGGGAAGGGGGGGGGGGTGAAATTTTGGTATGCATTTAGTACATGCACAATATTCTTATCTTTCCATCTCCTTCTTTTCTTATGAACTTCGTAGGTTTCTTCTGCATATGCTCAATCACTGCTGCACAAACCTTCTCTTGGGTGTGGCTAGGAGATAATGCTTCAGGATAACATTCTAGGTAGATGAGCACCCTCACTTGTGAGACAAACAAGCATTTTTTTTCCTTGCTCTTCAAGTTTTGTCTACAGAGAAAACTTGAAAGATGACATCCCCTTGTAATAGCCTAAAACGGATTCATCAGTACCCGCCGACAATTTAGTGTTAGATCCGATGGCGATGCAAAGTAGCCTAATCTTGGATCTCGTGGCTTGTGGGTCATAAGGGGAATTTCATTCCCCATGGCAGTAAGCACCATGCATCCCACAACCTGCAAGGCCACCACAGTTACCATGGCAGTTGCAGCCAACCCTCTAGCCATTGCAGAAGCACTACAAGAATAAGGCCTAGTGGAATGAGCAGCAGCCACAAGCTCTAGAAACAAAAGGAGTGATTGCAGCAACAATAGAAGAAGCAGCAGCAAGTGCAAAAGCTGCAGTTACAACAGCAACAGCAATACCAGCAGCAACAGGAACAACAGCAGCAACAGCAATAGCAACAACATCAACAACGATAACAACAACAACAACAACAACAACAAAAACAACAACAACAACAACAACAACAACAACAACAAAAACAACAACAACAACATCAACATCATCAACAACAAAAGGATTCAATATTACTCATAATACAAACCATACGAGATGTATTAAAGTTTTTTAATGTTTAAACAGTGAGCAATGTGGCACAATGGAAGGGTGATAGAGATTGTGTTTATTGGCTTGTATTGGTGGTACTTGCTCATGCAAGGAAAAATTATGCATTAGAAAAGAATGATGTGGCACAATTAGTGTCGAGAGCATCAAACGACTCATACACATGGGGCTTCTTGGACAGGTAAGAACTTTAGATAGGAGCACACAGCAATTACTACCCTCCCATATGCAAAACATGTTTTACTTCTCAATGCTATTGCGTTTTTGTGTTTGATTGTTTTTTACAAATGTTGTTACAAAATCTTCCTTGTGAGCAAAGCAATTGACATCATAAATGAGGTGGTGAGTGTCTTAGGCTTTGCAATAGGTGAGGCTTTCAAGGTAGCTGGGATGGCCACAATTTTACTTTTAGGGTTCAAAATTTGAGGCTCTTGAAATTGGGTTGGGAGTTATGGTGTTGAGGACCTCTCTTGCCACGCCATGCCATAAACGTTTGGTCGTAGAGTACGGAGGACACCATTTTAGATCTCAGAATTTTGTCAATTTTGGCTTTATAGTTTTCCACACAAACTTGAATATTGCTGAACGTTGAAGGACTTAGATGAAGGGTAACAATTAGTGATGAGGACAGTGGACGGAATTCTTGGACTGGTCACAACACCCTCTTGAATGGTACCCTCACCACACCTATGTGGTATTCATGAAAGTATTCAGAACCAATTAAGAAATCCCTTTGTTGCCCTAGTTTGGCTTCTAGTGAAATGTCGTCACCAAAGCCTCTTTGAAAATATCATGCCTAAAATCTAAATCATGAAAGTGGTAGCCACAATGATTTGGAAAGGAAATCATGATTTTCCACATGTTTGAAAGCAAATGTTTCAAGAACTTGGTCACAAATTCTCCACATGAGCAAGAGGCCACCTCTTTGTAATGTAGAAACCTTACAGAAGAACAATGACGCCATCTTCTTCATCACCCAAGCAAGTTAAATGACAGGTCATAACATGAAATTGTTTTCAAAATTGATAAAGTTATCTCTTGGTTACATAACCAAGAAGGGATTTATATGGTCATGCAAGGAGGAGTAACATTACCTAAGATAGCATTATCCATAGAGATAACCAAACCTCACTTGTCGCGTATGCGACACCAACAGCTTCATTCCATGCATGGTTTTTGGTGTACTGTACAGTGCATTATGAAAGCACATCTTGCCACATTTAAGATAATGTCTCAGATTCTTCAAGTTTCTTGAGATTTTGTCCTTCATGTGTAAAGGAAATGTAAGAAAAATGTAATGTGCACTAGCCAACAGAAGAGAAGAGTTCCCACTAGTAACATGCTTGTTGTAATGTAGAGCAAAAATAGAATTCATTCATCTACAAGCACAAGGAATGAGAAAGGAAAGATTGGCATGATAGGGATCAAGGACCATGGAAAGGAGCAGATGAGAGGTACTATTGTTTTGAGGGTGATTAGAATTGGTGAAAAAGTGGCATAGAATAAGAAATGAAGACGTGGGAAAAGGAACGAAGAAGGAGAGGAGAGAAATCAGCGGTATGGGAGAGGGAGGAAATTATGTAGAGGATTGAAATAAACAAATTTGAGGCCTCGAAGGGATTGGAAAAGTCAAGAAAACAGTAGGTCAATGCAGAAGTATATTGGGGAAACATTGGTAAGACAAGGTCGTTCATGACTGTTCACCCCTAGGACTTACTCTATCATTATAGTGTACGCCACAAGAAGAAGTTGTCAAGAAAATGAAAACAAGCATAGAAGGATACGAGTTAAGCCATCTGTCAACAAACATTCATAGAGTTTGTTTTTTTCTAGTTGGGAGGATCATGAAGATTTCTTATACAAAATAATCGTAGAACAAAAAGCATGATGCTTAACGTAGCATATGTAAGGGGTAATGGGAAAGTTGAACATAGAACAAAGTGGAAATCATAACTTTTGTGTTTTTTTCCCATTAAATGCAATAGAATCACAAAGTTTCAAACTATTAGATGTTATCAAAGTGTTATAACCATGATTTTTTCCAAAGTTCTTTATGAAATTGCTTGGAAAGAGAAACAATTCAAGTTATACTCCGAATGGTGGTCATTGTGTGGATTTTCATTGATGGTTAAGGTTCAGAGACGATTTTCTCTAAATGCACGAAAGCATGGAATATAATGGGCTTAAAGATCAATTTTTGTATGTGTAGTCTGACCAATCTTATAGATACGAAATGCATCAGCTTGATTCAATTGCATAGTTCATAGGAATGGCAAAAGATACTTAATTTCTGTATGTTGTTTTTCATCGTTCACTTCCAGAAACGATGGCAATCAGATTCTCTTCAAGAATGACATGTCATAGTAGCAAAGCTTCTGTTAATTCTATAAAAATGTATGTGTAATCAAGTATTGTTTTCAAATGACACTACAATGACAAGCCACCAATAGTTCTTAGATATCATGCACAACAAGAACATGGTGCAAAGGGTGTTGTACATATACATCACACTAAAATCAATGGAAGAAGATACATCAAAGATATGTTTGTTTTCTCATGTACAAACTGTTCATGATTCATATAATTTGTGATGTGCACATTCCAATACATTTTTCCAATTTAATTTTCCCTTTTGGGGAGAGGCGGGGAGAAGCGATGTGGAGAAAAAAACCTCCATACAGAATTTGCATTAGATTAATGTACTATGAAGTGATTACAAACTAAGTAGCTTTCCGTAAACAAAGGTATTTCATTAAGACAAAAGAATAAGAAATTAAAAATGGATGTTTAAGGCATATACTTGGTATAGACTTCCTCATCTTGGTACAAATGTGATTACACTCAAGGCATAAAATCACATGCTTTCATATGGGGAAGGTCACTGTATGGCTCATGGTTGTTTCAAGATAATACAACAGACAAGATTTTTAACATGATAGATTTTGATGAAATCGACTTTGCATTCATTTGGTGCTTGGAAGGTAGACTTGCTTGCTATAGATTAATGTGGTTCTTCAGTTACCATGCATTAATGGATGAAGCATCTTTGTAGTTGAGTTTAAAGCTATTTTTGTGAGAACATATTCCTCGCAATCGTGTACACTGTTTTTTGGGGGTATGGAAAGGGTGGAACAAATGGATTTCTCGCTCTAAGGACCAAAAGGGTATGAGGGGAAAAGTTAAACTTTGGATTGAACAGTTTTGTACAAAAATGCATTATGTCGAAGTATGTAGAAATTTAGCTTCAAATCAACATTGTTGTCCAAAATGTATTGAATGTTTTACTATTGCGTGAAAAACACAAAGCAATATGAATTCCATGCACATAATTGGTGCAGGGTGAGTTGGGGGTAGGGAAGGTGGCTGCTAGTTCTTGATGACTCGCGCTCACATGTGCATCAATAAAACTGACAACGAACAAAAAAAAATGGTACCATAATCAAGGAATGACACAACTTCACCATATACATACTCGGAGTAAGGGGGGATGGGGGCTTGAAAAATAGTTGCCTCAAATGTGTACGATGTATGAAACTAAAAAAAAACACATAGAATGCTACATGAATCTAGAGCCCATGCTAAAATGAAAAAATGCACATTTCAGTATAATCAACTTTCGTTTCCATATTGATGTCTTCATTGAAATGTTTATAGCTTCATGCTTTCAATCAGAAATTAGATAGAAAACTAAACTTCATTGATCATTCATTGAAGATAAGAAGACTTTCATACTGTACTTTGTAATAAGGTTCGTGTAAAGGCACATGTTAATAAACACCACAAAGAGTGTATAAGATGCACATGATAAACCACACCATAACAAGGTCAAAGGGGAGGACAGTTAAATTGTACAGTTGTGAAAAATTCAAAAAATAGAATAGGAGGTTTCCATAGATTTTCTAGGAGGAAAGGACAACTCAAGGATTGAGACTGGGTCTTACATCTTAAACATGATGAAAACAAGGGGTTTATCTCTTGATCCAGAGCCATGTGAAGTCCCTTCTCTCTGAGCAATGACAAGTTCAATGGTAGAGAAATTTGTGATCCATAGCACCATGTCTTTGTGTGTGGGTAAGGGCAGAGAAATGGGGTAAGGAGGGTTGAAAAATTAGAGAGACAAAGTGGAAACACTTTGAGATTGTAAGGCGGTTTAGAGGGGGCGTCAAATAGTGAAATGGTAGATTTCAAAGCGGAAGGAAAGGGTGAAGATCTCTTAAGGATATTCCATCTAAAAAACATGGTCAAAGGACATAGATGTTCAGTAAGGAACTTTAAATTGGCATGATTTAGGAACATAAGGAAATTCTTTTCCTCAAGTGTTTTACTAAGATGAGCAGATCTAGAAAATTTCTAAGCATGAAGGGAATGGATGACATTAGTGGAATGTAATCGTATGCTTTTATGGTGGTCACCATTAAGGACATAATTGAATGTAATCATATGCTTTTATGGTGGTCACCATTTTGGGGGAAAGTGCCAAAGTATATTTATTATGCGATACATGAAGAAGAGTTCTTATGGGAACAACACATAATGAGCATGAAAAATTGAGGGGAGGTGGAAGATTCAATCTAGGCACATTTTGGGCCCACCGAAGACGTACAAATGGGAAGTAAATTGAGCTTCCAAAGAATCAAAGATGGGGATCCAAAGAGAAAATCTGTCGATGCATAAGAGCACATGAATAGGGGAGAACAATTATGTATATTATGAGAAAGGTGACAGGGAAGTGAAAGAAAAGAAATGAAAATATGAAAAAAAGGAAAATTCTTTGAAAGAAGATGAAGAAAAGGTAGAGGAGGATGAGGAAGAGGTTTTTACAGAGGATATTGTGCAAATTTGTGAAGAGCCACTTGTAAACTCAGGGGACTGTTCCTTTACACCCCTTAAGCAAAAAACAATCACCTTGAGGGTGAATTCAAAGTAGTAGGAAGAACTTTCATGAAGAAAATGAGAAGGCAAATAAGCTTGAGGACAATGGGAAATGTATGAGTAATGATGAGGAGACAAAGGAGTAGAATCATAAGATAATAGTAGGTAGTCTATGTTGAGGGAAGAAGAGATGTATGGGCAAAACAGGTTGGGAGGACATGGGAGAAAGGAAGGAAGAGATAGGAGATGGGTACATTATAAGGGGAAGCCAAACCAAATCAAGAGTGTAAAAGTGAAACTTGCAAGGAGGATGTGGACATTGATAGAAGCAGTACTCGAGTTTTGCTACTGGATGTAAATCTAGAAAGAACAACCTCGCTATGGCTGAGCAAGAGCTAGGTATGATGATTTCCTTTGAACAGGCTCCTGTCTTCATTAAATTGCAACCAATCGTTGAGTAATCATGAGAAAGAGGTAGGGTATTAGCATTAATGAAAACTGTTGGAAGAGGAATGACAGATGGCTTAAAGAATGAATGGATTAAACTATGGGAGTCAAAAGAATGGAGTTGAGAAGATGGAAGGGAAAATGACAAGGGAAAAGTGGTGGAGTGGAGCTCAAGATCATGTCAAAACGATAATAACTTGGAAATGAAAGAGGAAATCAATGTTTTCTATTTGAAGAGGGCACCTTAGCAAAGGGAGGAGGCATTTCTGGGGGAAAACGATGTACAACATAATGGTGGTGCACGTGGATGGGTTGCAGCTTCATTCACAAGATATTTCTAGCTATTGATTGTTCTTTAACAACATGATACATGCATTGGTGCATATATCCAACACCGTAATAGAAACATTGTAACTCAAAGAGCCATGCGTGTACATACTAAGGGAAAGTGAGAAGAGATGGACTATATGGAGGAGCCATCTCAAGATCACATCAAAGATAACAAGGAGTGGTATTCCAAGTATTGGGCACAAGGAGGGGTCATTGCAATGCTGAAGTTTAAATGTTTCATGTTAAGGTGAAATTTAGATCACGAAAAACTCAAACAATACAAAATTGGATTTATCGGAACTAAAAACATTCAGATTGTTCACTCATGATGCAAGAGGAAGAGGATTGTAATTTAAGGGGAAAGGGGAGGGAGGGATCAAAATAACAAATTAGGAAAGGGAAAATCATGCCTCCCCACGGATAAAAAAATGAAAAGGGAGCGCATAGGGTAGAAGGAACATATAAGATAAGAAAGGGGTATGAATATGAGCAAGAGAAGTAGATAGAAAAGAGGAGGCTAAGCACTTTTTGAGAGTTTTATTTTTGGGGCCATTGTTGTTAGGAGGGGGGGGAAGTAATAAAGGGAGGGATACATAGAAGGTTATGGTCAGACCTAAGGATATAGGATGCGATCATGCCTAATGAGGGGGGAATGTTCGCTGATCTTCAGTTGGAGGTGAGGTGTTGGCGACTAAGAAAAAAAAAGGAAGGTGGGAAGAGGTGCTGTTAAAGGAAAGGAATAATACACAAAATGGATGAAGCTACTATATAATACATTAGAAGCAAATGAGTCGACACAAGCATGATAACAAAGAAAAAGAAGATGGGTAGGTATGTAGTCTTTGGCGGTCATTATAGTAAGCAAGGTGAGAGAGACAAGCGAAGAAGGGGTGGAGGATGTGGCAACAGAGAGAAACGGTGTGCATGAAAGTGGAGTTGTGTAAAATTAATGGATTGAAAACGGTTTTATGCGGAGCACAATATAGCATCAATGTTTTACACCATCAATGTACAAAAATCAAAATACACGGTGCGAGGCTGAGAAGTGTAGTTGATTCTCTGTTGCATTTTGCATCAAGTGAACATAAGGGTTCCCTCAAGAAATTCCCAACCTCATCATGTTACACAACATTAGCAATTAGGACTACCTTTTACAAAGTGAATTGTACAATGAGCCACCAAACGTATGCACAAACATTTGGAGGTCATGTGAGGAGTGGTAGTGGAGCACGAACAGCTTGAATGCCTTCTTTTCCTTGAAGGGAAGTTGTGATAAATTTTGTACAAGCTAGGGGAGTAAGTAGAAATGAGAAATGACCAATATTGTTACAATAAACGTATATGGGTATGAGGGTTGAGAGAATTGAGGTGTTCAACGTTTCATCACATAGAATCTTGAACAAAAGTCAAGGTAAGGTTGAAAATATCAAGAAAACAAATTGATACTACTCCTTAGACTGTACAATCATCTTCTAGGAAATACAAAAAGGAGATTCAAGTGGTCAATTTCCAAAACATGCTTTTTCCCATATAAAAAATTCAACTTAAAAATCTTTATGGGTTTGAAACAAAATCCAACATTTAAAGGAAGGCGTAAACTAAAGGAACGCAATTCTTCTCATCCTATACTCTCTTGCATTAAATAATGTCCTTGAAATGGAAAACAAAACATTTAGAGGAGGAGGCGCATTCATGGCATATAAGAGGACCAACTACCTTTAAGGGCCAACAAGGGTGTTGTAGGTTTGACGTGTAACATGAAACATACACTAGGATAGGTGAGTTTTAATGTTATGAGTTAATATAACCATTCAATCTCAATTATGAGGATGAGGTTTGTGCATACAGAGTAAGCACCAATGAGGGGAGAGATTGTTCGGATGATTGCATTGGGGATCATATAATCCAATGGAATTTATGGGGCATGCATAGACATGATGGTGGGGCTATGATTCCGGCATTTGCAAAAACATATGACTAAAGGTAGCAGGGAGGAAGATGTGGTTGATCATGTGAACAGCCACGCTTGCCTTTTCATGTTGCTTTAGGCCCATAGAGGTTGACAAGCTTTCTTCTAATTTGCAAAATGTTGTTTTTTTTCAAATATTCAAGGTCAATATGTCATTCCAACATTATAGTTTGGCACATCTGAATGCTGAAGAGGAAGGAGAGAGGAAGGAGAATATAGTTTCGTTATCTTTTCAATGTTAAGGAGGATAATGTCATTGGGCCTCTTTTCAAACCTCTCAAATGCAATGTACATAGTATAGCAAGTCGAGCACGAGTAGAGAGTAGTGAAGGCCTTGGACCAATGAAGGCATAGCCAAAAAAATCATGGTTTCTAGCTTCGTGAGAATACAAGGGCAAGTATTGTTTGCAAGCACATTTATGTCTTAATAGAGATTTATTGTACATGGAATCAAAGGTATGGGACTCTCTTGCTTGTTTGACCTTAGCATGTCGAACTACGACATGCATAACATCTCATGTAACATGTGTAGGAATTGGACTACCATTTGACATGCTCCCCTTAGCATGCTTTACACTATAAATTTGGAGTACGTGCAATAAGAATAAATGGTGTTAGGAACTCTTTCCTCAAGGTAGCCATTATGGAGCGTGGCATGGAAGGGGTAATGGTAAAGTATGTGGTGGTTCTCTCAAAGTGTATGGTCATAATCACTTGCCTAGATGTCGTGACAAGGATTGTTCTGGTCATGGATGTTTTAATTACAAACCCACTAGCAAATAAAGAGAGGGGGTTAGATTCTAATGAGGCAGTGGGTGAAAAGGAAGAAACATAATTGTAATGCAAAGAGGTAATCAATTGGTTGATGTTAGACTACCTTTGTTTTGATAAAGATAATAGGCAGTTTCTCATAGGACTTTGGGATCGCACTCAAAGAATGAATGGTAGCAAGATAGCAAAAACGTATAGAGAAAGGAGGTTGAGCATGGGTGGTGATCAATGATGTGTTGCCTAACAAAAATCAAGGATGGAAGTAGATCACGCTTGTGCAAAGCACATTCGACAATGGGCCATAGGCTGGGTAAAGAATACAACACCTATATGAGACGTTGCACAAGTTTGGGGGTCCCTCTTATGGTGGGAGGAGGAACTAGATTTTCTCTGAACGAGAATTTTTACGAGATTGTAGAGGAACAAAGATATAGGGCATGATTGGAAGATGCCCCCATAAGGGTGCAAGTCAGCTAGCCTATGTTGATTTCGGTAGACTTTAGAGACCATTACCTCTACTTACATGACCATCCGTGGCAATTATCATTTTTTATTTGAGTTTCCATGACATTTTTGTGTTATTGTATGCATAAAGATCCAGTTTCATGCCTAATTCTATCTATACATACGAGTGTTCACGTGTTTTATGCATGGTTTTGGTCTATATCTCCTTGTAGATCTTGTTCCACATATGAGTGAATGTCGATGTTTTTAGTACACCTTTGTATTTTCTTGTGTTTATTTCTTACATTCTTGTGATTTGAGCTTTGAATATCTTTAGTTATATTATGTTATCTATGTTTTTTCATTTGTATTCATGTTTATGTTTACTTTTTGTCGATTTCCAAGTATTGTTTTCGCCTGTTTCTATGTGTTTGTCTATTAGGAGTGTGTATGTCAATGTCTACATCAATTTCTATGATCATCTCTACGTCTATGTATGTTTATATGACTATTGCCATGGGTATGTCCATATCTATGTGAGTGCATGTTTCTATATCCGTGTTTAAATCAATCTCTATTCATACATGTATGTGTACATGTGAATCAGTTTGTATTTGTTCAAGAATTCGGTTTGCACCACCTACCCTCGCTTGCGCTATCATGTGAAAGTAGAAAACATCAATAGTACTCCTAGATTAGTAATAGTTTTCTATGAGTGTTGTTGCGTTATCTTAACGCTCCTTCCTTCTACGACGTAGGATAGGCTGTCTATGTCTTTTTTAGGTTGCGCTTGTTGTTTTACTCTAATGCGAGTCATGTACATTGTATGTGGCTCGCCACGCTGGGCGGTAAACCATGAAAGATGAGCCATGCGATCCATTAGGGATCAGCGTGGCTCGCTTTTTCCACTCTTTCTTTACCAAACAACATTAAACTCCTTGCCTCTATCTTTGCTCTAGTCCCTCGCCTCGATCTCGCCTCACAGCTCCTGAGAGCCCTCCACATCATACCTCTGGAGAGCTCCCTCCCTCTCACACCTATGTTTTGTCAAAAGAGGTGCCTATACTTATGTATTTGTGTCTGTTTATGTTTATGTGAATACTTATGTATATGGCTATGGCTGTAACATGTCCATTTCTATACCTATTTTATGCTTATTTCAATGTCTTTGTATATGTCTATGTGTGTGCCTTTGTTTATGTTTACGTACATATTTGTCTCTGATGATGTCTATGTTTATGTCTATTTCTATTTCCATGTTTATGTTTATGTATATGTCTATTCATCTCTATGTTGTTGTCTATGTCTATGTCAATGTGTATGTCTTTGTCTATGTCTATGCCTTTGTCTATATCTATGTCCATGTCCATGTCTACGTCTTTGTCTTTGTTTTTGTCTGTCAATGTCCATGTTTATTTCTACGTTTAGTTTTATGTCTATCTTCATGTCTATGTCCAACTCTATGTCAATGTTTATTTGTTTTCTTATGACCTTGAGGACTTCTATTCAATGGCTATCTCCTTGCATGCTACGTTAGACCATGCATTTGATTCCTTGATCTACCTTTTCAATGCTAATGAGGCATTGCATCGCATTGGCACCTAGGTTTCATGCTAAATCCCATAAAATCAATGTATTTTTGTATTAGCCTGTGTATGCTTATTACTATGCTTATGTTTATGTCTAAGTTTATGTCCATATGTATGTCTATGTCTGTTTTCATAGCTATATCCCTGTCTATATCTATATCTATGTTTATTTGTATAGCTATGTGTATGTCTATGTCCATGTCTATGTTTATGTGTATGTCTATTTCTATGTCTATTTCAAATCTATGTCTCTTTGTGTGTCTATTTCCATGTTCATGTCGATGTTTGTGTTTATGTTCATGTTTCTGTGCATGTCCATGTCCATTTGTATGTCTATCTCAATGCGTAAGTTTATGTCTTTGTGTTCCTTCATGTGTATTCTTCGTTTCGGTTTATCCTTTTCTAGGTGTACTACATACATTCTCGTTGTTTGAGTCCACCCATCTGTTCCCCAAAAAATGCAAGGCAGAATTTCATGTAGCTCATAATAGTTGTACAAATGTTTCCTAGTGTTTTGTGGTGGAACGCATCTTGTTTCAGTTCGTGTGCTTTGGTTTAATAGTCTTTGGAGTTTTGTGTTGCAATGCAAAAGCAATTGGCGTCTTGCGCCTCCATATTCAATCATGCAAGTCGGACCGCACATGCACCCTTCATGGTCTATGTGAGCATTTGCTTTGCGTGTTATCCAAGAAGCCATTGTTTGTATCCTTGGGAACCATGAGGTGGCTCTAAGATAGTATTCTCCCGAAGTGGAATCATGAGCAAGAGAGAACAAGCGAGAGTGATATTTGTAAGAAAATACATCAACATCATGTATATGACGTTGATGTATAACAAATAAGAAAAAGACTTATGTGTACACATTTTTTCATGTGTCTTCACATCAAATAATGTTTATGTGTTGTTTTTGTCTGTGTATTTCTACCTCTACGTCCACGTCTATTGTTAATTTTTTGTCTATTTCTACACATGTTCTGATATCAATGTGTACTGATAGGTTTATTTCTATGCCCATATCTATCAATATGTTTCTTTATTCCTAAGCCAGTATCAAGTTTTCAGTATGCATCTATTAAAATGTTGATTTCTATGATCATATTCATTTCTACATTGATGCCTTTGCCTTTGTTTATTTGTATCATTTTATAGTGTCTAGGCTGACTGATTTCTTGTGCTATGGAGTAAACTGAAAAATAGAGTTGCACATAGTATGGTGGTGGTGTCGTCGATTTACTTTTACCGTCATTTTTATGTCATGGAAGCAAAACATGTCTTTGCCCATGTGTATGTCTATGTTTAAATCTATGACTATTTCAACGTTATCCTATTTCTATGTCCATGGTTTTATTGTTAAACTTGTTCATGCTTATGTTTTCGTGAACGTTTCCTGATGTATAGGTCTATGTGTTTGGGCATTGGTCTTGCTACTTTCAAATTTTCAGAGTGAAGCAAAATCTGTACAATTCCTTCAAAGAGTTTTGTTGCTCTCTTACGTAATTTGCATAGTGCTTACATAGTTAAAAATTGCATGAGTATGTTGTTTAAAGTGTTTTCTCATTTAGCATCGAAGCACTCAACACATGGGGAGTCAATGAATGTGAAAGATGTCGATCAATTAACCATGCAAAATTTGAGGGATTACATGCTCACTGGGTATACGGAACAGTGTGCAAAGCCCATGACGTTCTTGATGAAGGAAATATGATCGGACGTAGTTCCTGTGTGTCAATGTCTGTACATGGTGAAAATGGTCAGAATAACTGGCCTTTTCTATGCGGATTCGACGAGCGATTAAAGGCACACATGATTTGAAATCTTTCTTTTGGGCTAGGTTGCGAAGGCAACAGGATTCACTACCACACGTGGATTTGAAATGCTGCCGGTGTGTGTTTTCCGGAAAGAGAACCGTCCCTCCCCCGTGCCGAAAGGGTACGGGGAGGGGCAGCCAGCAGTTACCGGGTTGCCGGCGTAGCCGGACTGATCAGCTGTTTGCCTTTCATGATTTGCTTGTCGCGAAGGGAGATTGGTTTTAAACTCTGGACTCAATACGAACCAAATAAGTTATTATCATAAGGTACCATTGAAAAATGCGATGGCTTGAAGTCCTTGTTCAAAGCTCCTAAGAAATTTACTGTTCAAAATACGAACAACAAATGTCCAACCAGTTATTTAGACTCGTTTCAATCTTCTTGGGAAGGGCATGTCAACCATGATAATATACCTACAGCCATCCAACCTTGTCCCTTTCCGTTCTGCCAATACAGGTGTTTGCATTTCACATCTGGCGACCTACATTCAAATGTCAAATACATCGCTAGTTTGTGCGCTTTCTACACATGTCACGGACGATTGATAACAATACACCAAGTTAGGAGTTAGCCAAAATAATGACGACCCAATCTACATGAGAAAAGAATGGAAAAGGTCTCAAAAAGCTCAAATAAGCCTAATGGCCAAACCACTAATCACAATTTGGAAACGTATGAAGTAAAAAACCATAAACACAATTGATATTGAATAGAAGAAGTATGGGTTTATTCTATTGCTATGCCTTAGCAACTATGAATGAGATGTTTTCCGAACCAAAAAAGTACAGTGTAACTATATATTCTACAATGAAAAAGATGTCATGTTTTTCTTTTGAAAACCTTATTCATTTTTTAATACATGGAGGAAACAAACAAAAGGGTATAAAATCACGAAAACAAATTTTTATTCAAGTCATCAGGTTAGTATTGTGTAAGAAATGTTCTACTAACATTGAAAGCACTACACAATAAAACATGTATAAAGTAGACATTCTATTATTGAAACAAGTACATGAAAGCCATCATCATGAGATCTTGGAAATTTGAGGACAGAGGGAAAGCTTATCTTGTGCGATGTGTTACTTCAATTCAAACGAACAGAATGTATTACCTAAAAAAATTATTTCTTTCTTATGTTGTCAAATATTTGCATTATTTATATTGCATGGTCACGTAAGAGTATTTTTTCTCTCTATGTTTACCTCTGTACTTGTTTCATCTCCCTCTCTGCACTCTTCCCCTACTTTCAATATATCATTCTCTCCCTCTCCCTATATTCCTTCAATTCCCTTTTCTCTCCCTCCCTCTCCCTCTCTCTCTCTCCCTTTTTCTCTCTCTATATCTCTCTTTATCTCTATCTCT
>SZWC01025090.1:4708-15115 GCA_023375785.1 Penium margaritaceum | reverse complement strand
TGTGGGCTCGTAAAGCGGAAGATGCACCTTTGCTTGTGCAACTTATCACACAGCAGGCACCCACATTGTACCAGGGTCTTTCACTCTAGAATCAGATGATTATGTGGCATTCATGGTGAGCTTGAACTTGATCTGCCAGCTTAACTCCCACACCACTGATTAGACATTCAATGTTTTCTGCAAAATGTAAGATACAGCCATGACATGTCCAGGTGAGTTGGCCTGTGTTGGCCTGCTACAGTGTGTTGCGCATGCTCTCCTTGCTGAGGCTGGCTGAGTGATTTATCACGCAAACTTCTTGATTCCTTGCTGCAGTAATGAGCTCATTGTCCTCGTAGTACATGTGCATCACACCTAACTTCAATGTTTTCCACGCGCCCTGGATTGAGACTGAGTCAAACAATGTGGATAGCATTGGCTTCACTCAGGCCCCTTGGAATGAACCCGTACTCCAATGTCAAAGAAACAAAATCTCTTTTCAACTCCTCGTGCAGACGAGTAGGAGATTGGGGGATCTTCTCACAACCACGATCCACATCCATACCATTGCAAGAGCGGGGGGAGAGTGGCGCAAACCGCCGAGGCTTGGCAAAATGGTGCGAGCCATGCTCGCACTATGAGTGAAGGAGCATGGGACACAACTGGTGCCTGCCGACTGGTTGCGGGTTGGGTCAACCCTTCTTTAGAGTTGAAGGCGGTGCATAGTGTTGGTGTATGGGCTTTGAGCTGTCATGTAGCCTTGTTTAGGGAGAGTCTCCTAGCTTGAGCTGATGGTTCTCCAGTGGCTACATCACTCTTTCNGGAGCAGCTGCAGGGGCGGCAGCAGCGGTGGCAGCACCTGCTGCAGCAGGGGCAGTGACATCAGCCCATCCCACCGATAAAACGCAGCAGCTGAGGTCCACGGAGCTGCCCTCGGTGGCTGCTGTGGTGGGCGGCGTTGCGGCGCAGGTGGGTGGTTGAGAGTCACTTTTTCTCCCAATCATCCTGAAAAAGGTGTCCCAGAAATGTGTCTTCCGCACCTCCATTGGATGTGGAACTGCTGTCAGTGGTTGCAGCTGTGATGGTCAGTGATGCAGTGCAGGTAAGTATCCGAGAGGACAATAGATGAAGGTATGGGTGAGACTAGGATTGCTCAAACTCATTCTGCGCCCCCTTCCCCTCCTCCCCCTCCTCCTCGTCCTCCTCGTCGTCGTCGTCGTCGTCGTCGTCGTCGTCGTCGTCGTCGTCGTCGTCGTCGTCGTCCTCCTCCTCCTCCTCCTCCTCCTCCTCCTCCTCCTCCTCATCGTCCTCCTCCTTGTCCTCGTCCTCGTCCTCGTCCTCCTTGTCCTCGTCCTCGTCCTCGTCCTCGTCGTCCTCCTCCTCGTCCTCCTCCTCCTCGTCCTCATCCTCCTCCTCGTCCTCATCCTCCTCCTCCTCCTCCTCCTCCTCCTCCTCCANAGTGTTGGTGTATGGGCTTTGAGCTGTCATGTAGCCTTGTTTAGGGAGAGTCTCCTAGCTTGAGCTGATGGTTCTCCAGTGGCTACATCACTCTTTCTGTGACATGAATGGTGCATTCTAGCAGCCCAGTTTCCACATATGTGTCTCGTAGAGTTTTCTCGGTAGTCGAGACCCGGGCACTTGGTGGTTTCTGCCAGTGCTCCGGGAGACCCACAAAGATTGACTGCATATTGCCTCTGACAGGTTGTACACTCTCTCTGTCGTCGAGACCCCGGTACACGATGGTTTGTGCCGGTACCTCGGGAGACCCTGCACTCATTGATCTAGTCTTAGGGACCTTTTGACAGACATGTGTAGTCTGCGTGTGGCTGAGACCCAGACGTCCGGTTACGTGTTCCGGCGTCTCGAGAGGCCTAAACTTGCCTAGCTTGGCTAGACCGTGATGCTAGTGTGTCACCGTATATTCTGGTTGTGTTTGGGGTACATTTGATATTTTCCTGTCGGTCGAGACCCAGGCACACGGTTGCCTGTTCCGGTGCCTTGGGAGACCTCCAGTTTGTGGTTTCATGTTCTGGGACATGTGTACTCCCCGTCCGTGCGTCTTGGTGCGGCGGGGATGACGGGGCCTGGTGGGCTAGCCGCCAGTCCCCAGTACAAAAGCTCAGTGTAGGGCTCATTGTACTCTCTCCTTGATTCTTAATTCTGTTATTCCAGACTTAGCCAAAATTTGGCCCTGCATTTCTCCCGCTCACACCCAGAGCTCATGTCTCATCCAGCATGGGCCTGCATGCCCTAGACCTATTTCAGCATGGTATCAGAGCGCAGGGGGGCCATGTGAGCAACAAAGCAGCAGAATGAGTCTGAAACGCTGCTGAGATGCGCCACGTGGCGCCACGCAGACAGAAGTGTCCAGGAGCGACAAACTTGTCTGCAATAGCAACAACGACAGCTTTCATCTTCCACCTAAGCTAGGTTTAGTGATTTCTAGGATTCCCCCGGATGCTACTGAAGCTGCTGTATGGGTGGCAGAAGCAGCACCATCGGTAGCAGCAACAAAATAACAACAATGCCTTCCGACAGAAAAGTGTAAGTGTCAACCGTGTGCAGCAGCGGTGCAGCCACATGCACGTGGCGTAGTTGCACGTGCAAGCAGCGCTCAGCATCAGCAGCAACATTAGCATTAGCAGCGGCATTGAGCAGTGCGAAGTGCGCATTAGCAGTGGCAGCAGCCGCAACCAGCCGCATGGCAGCCTGCAGTCGCAACAGTGTCTAGCGTGCAAACAGCGTGGCAGCCCATTGGCAAGCTGCTGAGTGCAAGGAGCGGGCAGTTGCAGTCGCGCAGTGCAGCCACTCGCCGCCACTTGCTATGGTAGCAACGCGCGGCAGCAGTATTCTGTACCCTGAGTAGCAGTAGTTTTGCGCAGCGTGACAGCACCAGCGGGAGCAGCGAACAGCACCAACCGCGTTGCGCAGCTTGCGCTGGCGGCAAGAACAGCAACAGCATTTGCGCAGCTTGCGCATCTTGCTGCAGCGCGAAAGCAACAGCAGACATCGCTCTCCTCTCCTCTCTCTGCTGCTCCGCTCTGCTCTTCTCCTTTCTCGCCTCCGGTTCTCTCGCACCCCACAGTCTCCCGTTCTGTGGTTCTCACTCTCTTTGGTTCTCGCAGTCTCTCTCTGGCTCTCGCTCTCACTCGCTCTCGCTGTCTCCCTCTCGCTCTCGCTGGCTCTCTCTCTCGCTGGCTCTTGCCCTCGCTGGCTCTCGCTCTCTCTCTCACTCTCGCTGACTCTCGCTCGCTCTCACTGACCCGACCCCTCGCAATCCCGCTGACGTCATTACCGTCGGCACTTCGCAGCGGCGAGAGTCACCCACGACTTTTGCGTGGGTGCAAAATCATTCACGCGATCGTGGGTGGTTGCCGGTCGTTCTGTCATTCTCCACTCCGGATTTGATCTGGCCATCTCACTCAATAAAAAAAAACTTAGGCCACAGTGACAATCGAGAACACCTGGGTATTTCGATCGCCCAGCGGGTATTTCTGTAACCTTTTGTAGAACCAAGCAGTCCTTTTAGCTTGCTAATTTTTTCTTCTTCTTTTCTTCTTCTAAAGAAGGGGAGGCACTTTTACATTCTTTTCTTTTTCCTCCCTTTAAACACAAGTACGTCTACCGTGCACTACAACCCTTTTTTATTGTTTAGTTCCTTCAGGCCTCATCCCTTCTTCTTTGCACCACCTATGGATAGTGCATTTTTCCTCTCACCCCTATCACATCTCATCATCCCTCTCGGCACGATGTTGCCGTGGCCGGGGCCACCTCCCGGCCCTTACCTTACACAAGGATTTTCTCCCTTGCCCACTGACAGTGTTTTGCACTCTCACCCTCTTCATCAGCGACCCTCAGACACACTGAGGCCGCCGCCGGGACCACCTCTACGTGGTCATGCCGGCCATGTACCCCCGTGGTTAGTTCTTACACCGCCAGGACAAAGTACCTCCCACGCTCACTCCCATCACGGGTTGCCTTTTGGCACGGTGATCACACCGCCGACGCCACCACCTCACGGTGGTGCTGGCCCTTCCCTCCTGTGGTCGGTTCCTTCACCACCAGGAGAGAGCGTTCCTCTCGCCCAGCTGTGTCACCAGCCCATCGGCCCCGGCCTCTGGCGTCATCTTTTCATGGGTCTGCAGGCCAGCTCCCTCTGTGGTCGGCTTCTACTCCGACCGGAGCCAGCACTGTGCACGCGTACCCATGGCACCGGCCTGCCAGCCTGGTGGACAGACCGCCTCCACCCTCTGGTCAGCCCTCTCCGTGGTCCTTCTCGCCATCGCCGAGCCATGGCATTCTTCACGCTCATCCGTATCGTTCCACGCCTTCAGGGGTTGATGTGTGGTCGCTAGCACCACCTCTTAGTGATGCGGCTCTCCAGCTGCTCCCGTGGTCTGTCGTTACGTCGCCGGGACGTGGCATTCTCCATCCTCACCCCCATGACTCTCAGAGGAGTGGTCCTCTTCTTCCACGGCAGGATCCCGCTCTTCGTGGGTTTGCCCGCCACTTCTGTGGCGATGGACGCCACAGCTGGCGCCAGTGTCACCTGTGTCCCAGTGGGTGGCTTCCACCCTGGCTCCCCCCTCGTGAGCTCCCTCACACACCGCAGCAGACAGATCTGCCTCACTCGTTCGGTCATCATACGGGCGCTCTTGCTGTCCTGTACACCGAGCTCCAGAGCCTCCGACAGATGCTGCAGCAGATCAGGGATCATCTCTTCACCCCTCAGGCTGACTCTTCCTGTACACCATTGTCCTCATCTTCCTCCTCTTCTTCTGAGGGACCTTTCCCGGCTGCACTGGACCTTCCGTCTTAGTCTGCAGCTATTCTCTCCATCCTCCGCTCCACCGGTGTCATGCCACCTCCCAGTCCGCCTCCACCTCGTCGACGTCGTCGTCGCCTAGCACGTCATGTGCGTCTCGTCTCTGGCACGTCTTCATCTCCACCGGCATCTGTCATTGCACCGGTTGAGGGGGGGTGTGTGCATCCGTCCACTTCGACATCGTCTATGTCAGTGAGCACCGAGGATGGAGCAGGAGCACCTAGCACTGCACCCGTTGGATCAGGTCCAACAGCAGTAGCGACATCAAATACATCCACACAGTCTACATCCACGCTTCCCGCATCCTCTACAGTACCAGCTGCATCGGCTGGTACAGCTGTACTTGTTACACCGGCTGCCCCACCTGTTGCATCGCCTGTAGCAGTGTCCTCTACAGCTTCTACAGCTTTAGGAGCAGTAGCAGCATCAGACACATCCACACATTCTACATCCACGCTTTCTGCATCACCTACGGTACCAGAGTCCTCAGCTGGTTCAGCTGCACTCGCTGCACCGGCTGCCCCACCTGTTGCATCGCCTATAGCAGTGTTCTCTACAGCTTCTATAGCTTTAGGAGCAGTAGCACCATCTGCTCCATCTACTTCTTCACCAGCAGCCGCAGCCTCGGCATCCTCTACTGCATCCACAGATTCATCAGCCTCTCCTACAACACCTGCTTCACTTACAGGACCAATTGCATCGGCTGCGACAGTGACACCTCCTGTATCAGCTGCCCCATCTGCTGCATCCGCTCCATTACGAGCACCGACATCATCTGCAGTATCCGCAGTTTTTGCAGCATCAGCGTCCTCACTAACTGCATCGACGCCCTTGGCAGTAGTAGGTACTACGACGGCGCCTGTGATAGGTGCATCTACTACATCCTCAGTACCGACAACACCAGTTACATCTGGCGCCTCTCCAGCGCTTCCATCTTCCACACCAGCCCTTCTAGCCACGTTAGTTGCACTGACCACGCCGTCTCCACCAGGATCCCCAGCTTTATCACTGGGGTCAACGTCTTCATCATGATCCTCTGCATGGGCGGTGTCAGCACCTGTTGAGGCATCAGTTACATCTACTGTATCGACATCCTCTATAGCACCTCTAGCATCCATTCCGTCTGCTACATCGGCAGCACCAGCTCCATCAACAGCACCAGCTGCATCATCAGCACCAGCTGCATTAGCACCACGAGTTTCATCGGTAGCATCTGCTACATCAGCAGCACCGGCAGCATCTGCATCATTAGCTGCATCGGCAGCATCATCTCCACTGGCAGCATCAGCTACATCATCAGTAGCAGCCACATCGGCAGCCTCAGCTGCATCGACAGCATCAGCCGTGTTGGTTTGTCCCTCATTGGTCAGTGATTATGCAGCAGCTGATAGAGACACCTTGGGGGGGGGCGTCGGAGTCTTGCCCACCTATGGTGGTGACTGCAGAGTTAGTGCCCTTCACCAGGTCTGCAGCACCTAGTCATTCCTGTCTGAGATGCCGAGCTGAGGAGGATGACATTCGTTCCCAGATCAGTGCGCAGGAGACGTACGTCGCTACCATTCGAGCGATATTGGCCGGTGACATCCCTCCACCGGAGGATGCTCCAGGTTACACCTTCATTGGAGACATGGGGAGGAGCGATTACATCCAAGTGTCTAGAGAGTGTGAGCTGAGGGATGCAGAGGAGTGGTTGCGTTCACTACAGGATACGTTAGCCGATATACTTGCTGAGGGTTGTAGCTTACACAGCCCAGATGGTTCCGAGTCCTGTTCCATAGCACCCTCAGACAGCACCTTAGAAGATCGGGATCTTGATGTAGTGAGCAGCGACGACACATCAGACAGCCTTGCGACATCCTTCAGCTCACCCTCATCCTTCTCCTTTACACCTGGACTATCTCTCTCCACCTCTGAGTCTTGCACGCCTCCTACCTCACAGGTTGTCCAGCATCCACGTCCTTCAGCTGACCCTTTGTCTCAGTCCTTGGACATCTTGAGACATTTTGCTTCAGGAGGCACACCACCTGGAGCCACGCAACTTCGAGCGGCAGAGATGGAGGTGATGGTACTCCGAAGAGTGGTTGACTCCTTGTCCACCACGTATAGTGAGATGATGGCAGTGCTCGAGGATGTTGAGTTTGAGTTTCGCATAGTGACTCAGGAGGATCATGCCGAGATGCGTGAGCGCGCCTCTCTTCTCCAGGGTGAGTTGGTTGTAGCACAGGAGCACCTATGCACATTGGAGTGTACAGTTGCTGTACCGACTACAAGAGTGAGTTTCACACACACAACTCCAGCTCCGTCTCCACTCTCCACTCCAGGATCTTCCGACACCATCCTCTCCACCTGTACTACTTCGGAGTCTGCTAGTCGGGACCTCTGGCACCTTCCAGATGTGGGGGGATCAGCCTCTTTCTCCTCGCTCTGCCATGGAGCATTCGGCAGCGTCATCTCCACTCCTGCACCCTCTGAGTCTGATGAGAGTGACACCAAGGATCCTGCTAGTTGGGATCTCTGGCAGCTTCCATGTGGTGAGTGACAGGCGTTAGAGAGTGCGTGAGAGAGTTGTGCAAATGTTCGTCATTGTAGTCTCATCCTCATCTCTCTGATGACATACTCACATCTCCAGCTACTGTCAGGTGTGACCATTGTTGGATTGTTCTTCCCAGGATCATTTGAGCCAGAAGGAGATGCAGTGTTACCTTCAGGCAATAGGCTCACAGCCTTCTGCATGTAGGGGGAGCAGATGCATCCTAGCACATTGGTGCTGGTGTTCATGTTCTCAGGACTCTCTCATCACGGGGGAGCGTCTGTATCTTCTCAACTGGTACCTTGTTGACAGCTCTTGCAGCCCAGGGGGAGTATTGGTGTATGGGCTTTGAGCTGTCATGTAGCCTTGTTTAGGGAGAGTCTCCTAGCTTGAGCTGATGGTTCTCCAGTGGCTACATTACTCTTTCTGTGACATGAATGGTGCATTCTAGCAGCCCAGTTTCCACATATGTGTCTCGTAGAGTTTTCTCGGTGGTCGAGACCCGGGCACTTGGTGGTTTCTGCNGAGACCCACAAAGATTGACTGCATATTGCCTCTGACAGGTTGTACACTCTCTCTGTGGTCGAGACCCGGGTACACGGTGGTTTGTGCCGGTACCTCGGGAGACCCTGCACTCATTGATCTAGTCTTAGGGACCTTTTGACAGACATGTGTAGTCTGCGTGTGGATGAGACCCGGACGTCCGGTTACGTGTTCCGGCGTCTCGAGAGGCCTAAACTTGCCTAGCTTGGCTAGATCGTGATGCTAGTGTGTCACCGTATATTATGGTTGTGTTTGGGGTATATTTGATATTTTCCTGTCGATCGAGACCCAGGCACACGGTTGCCTGTTCCGGTGCCTTCGGAGACCTCCAGTTTGTGGTTTCATGTTCTGGGACATGTGTACTCCCCGTCCGTGCGTCTTGGTGCGGCGGGGATGACGGGGCCTGGTGGGCTAGCCGCCAGTCCCCAGTACAAAAGCTCAGTGTAGGGCTCATTGTACTCTCTCCTTGATTCTTAATTATGTTATTCCAGACTTAGCCAAATTTTGGCTCTGCGTTTCTCCCGCTCACACCCAGAGCTCATGTCTAATCCAGCATGGGCCTGCATGCCCTAGACCTATTTCAGCACATAGGGTTGTCTGCCTCACCTCCTCCCTCCGCACGATTCTATGTGGGATTCAACAACCATTCATTGCCTTCCATTGTTTGAGTCGTGGGGAGTGAAGGAGCATGCGCTTGACGATTCTCTTCCTCCCGCTGCGTCGGAGGTGGAATCTAGAGCAAGGTATAGTTACTGGGGCGCCTCCGAGCTAGGAACTCAGATTGTGCATGTGAGGGCTAGACAACGTCACACGCCATGGATGTGGTAAGATTGTTGACTTACAAGTTGAGTCACAAGAAGGAACAAAGAGCAACAGAGGGGAGCGAGAGTGTAAGCCTGGTGAGTGCACGCCGGCATGGAGTAGACGCTCGAGCCAACGTGCACCGCCACCCGAGGGTCCAGCCCGCACTCTCGGAATCAACCCCAGGGTGGCTTCTCAACAGTGTACAGCCAGAGACAGACACGGTGGCCCCCCTGAGTGTTATGATTTGGGAATGCACTGTCTCACTTATCTGTGTTGTGACCTCTCGGCTGGTGCACATGCTCGTGCAGACGATTGACTTGGCGGACGTTGATGATGGCGGGCGTTGAGCGATGGAGGGGACAACGCATCATTGTGAGCGGCGTGGCTTCCTTCTCCATGTGTGGAGTCTTCCACTATGTAGTAGTGCGTGTCCAGCTCCATCTGCAGTAGCTAGCGTCATTCATGTCACCGACAGTCATAGGCGGCTGCTCTGAGTAGCATAGGTTTTGTAGAAGTTTAGGCAGTCATAAATCTCCTGTGTGATTTTTCTGGCTAATTCTGACTGTACAACTGCGTTTGTAGCGTGCATGTTTTGATATGGTCCAGTTTTAAGGAAAAACGGACGATGCTCGGGATTGGGGCTGTCGGTCCTCTAGCACGACTCACCGAGAAAACCCCACAGGCCTGAAAAAAGTGCATTNTCTTGATTGGTTGGTAGACATAGTAACAAGCCTCACAAAGGTGAGGGCCTAGGTGAGTGTTGGAGGAGTCTCTCACCAAACCTCATTCTTCCTGTCAATTCAGTCATTGCTTCCTTCCACATGCAGTTATGGTGCTAACTCAAGCGCGTGCACTTATGATTAACAAACCAGAGCTCTCAGACTTAGACTCTGGTGCAGAAGACAAGGGGGGCAAAAGAACCGCTATCGCTCTGTATCAGCGGCAACGGCAAGCAATGAGAGTGTGTTCACACATGCTGCATCAGTAATGCTACTCATTGAACCTGCGCACTAGATACGTTCCCTTTTTGGTATCAGAGCCATAGTGTAGCGGATGCAGCAGCGTATAGTCGTCATTCAACATTGTTGGACCTCCATACATGCCAGTGCAGGAGAAACTTTGCCAGATTTTTCTCGGAAGAGTTAGCCTCGCCCGGTGGTGGCTTGAAAACGCTCACGATGCGGGGGAAATGCTGCTGATTTTTTTTCACACCATGCAACCCGCGGCGGTGGTAGCGTAGGCAGTCACGCGGCCAATGCGAAGAGGCACAACGCCGATGGTAGAGCCGACGCACGTGGCGACGGCACTCCCAAGCAGCTGGGAAGTGTCCCCGTTGCTTCCTATTTTTTTTTCTCGACCTACTCCTCTCTGTACACGGCACATACTTCCTGCCGGGTGCAGCCACGTCAGCACTTATGGATTTAGAAGAGCGCACCAGAAAATGAGTGCATGATCTGCCCACCATTGGGCATACATGGTTCCTTTATATCATATGTGGCATTCTCGGACCCCCCATCCAAACCGCTCGCAAACCAGGTACTCGAATAGTCGAACCTCAAACAAACCCATCCCCTACTTACACTCAAAGTTGTGGGTATTATCCTCTTGCGTGCCCGGGCTCCTGCTGGGCCCCAGGGTAGTGGTTCCCTTCTATCGTATGGGGGGATTCTCAAATCCCCCATTCAAACCGCTCGCAAACCAGTATCTAAAAAACTTATGAACCCTA
>SZWC01025089.1:14466-25003 GCA_023375785.1 Penium margaritaceum | reverse complement strand
TGGAGACTGGACTGCCCACAGGCTTGTAGTCCTTCATGCCGTACCACTTAAACAATTCAGAAATGTACTTGGCCTGTCCCATCTCAAGCATGCATGCCCTCTGGTTCCGCATGATGTTTGCCTTGCGGTAGTACTCGAGCTCCCCCATGTTGGACATCTGAAACCTACCACTCAGCTGCTCTTTTGGCTTCTGTAGAGCCTAAAAGTTAGAGGAACACAAAATTAGATCATCTATGTAGAGTGAGACAATCTGGTGGAGCTCTTTTATGCATTGAATTTACACACTATGATTAGATTCACAGCGCTTGACACTGAGTTGCACCGTACAGCTATTGATATACTGGTTCGAGCACCGTGGCAAATATTTCAGCCGTACAATGACTTGAGCAACCTAAGCAATGTGCCCTCCAGTGCATCCACCCCCTCTAGAACCTCCATTAAGATCTCCTTGTCAAGGATTCCATTGAGGAATGTTGTTTCAACGGCCTTTGGTGCAGATCCATGAAGATTACCTGGATGCTTGTGAGCCTGACAACGGGGGCAAAAGTGTCATGATAGTGCTTGCCCTTCCTCTATGAAAAAACATTTTTCCATAAACCACGCTGTGTACCTTTTCATTTTTCACTCCTCGGTGCACTTCATTTTGAAAGACCCACTTGGAAATAGTGATCTTAGAGTACTTTTAGCCAGTCCACAAGCTCCCAAGTATCATTCTTAGCAATGGATGCCAGCTCCGACTTCATGGCTACAGCCGACTGCTCCCCTTGGGATCAGTCATGCAAGAGGCACTTGCATGAGCAAGTGCCTCTTGCACAGTTCTTGAGTCCTCTAAGGCTGCCATCATGCACCGCGCCATGCCCATCCAGCTGTCCATTTCTACATCATACATTTTTCCTGCATTCTCCTGCCTCCGGTTGCATCGTGGTGATTTTGGTGACGCCAACTGTTGGTCTTTCTGCCACTCTTTGAGAGCTTCATTCTTGTCCTTGGTCTCCTCTGCTTTGGCTACCGAATTCTGCACCCCAGTAGCACCTGTGCCTGTGGCATCATCGTGTTGCATCCCCAGCACTGTTGCAATCTGAAGACGTGTCTTCCTCGTTGGTATCTACGGGCTTGTCCTTGTTTTTCAGGAGCAGGAACCAGTCCCCTGCTTGGGAGAGTCCACCAGGCCGATGTCGTTGCTGCTGAAACTGTATCTTTGTTGCTTTTTCATCTCAACATCATGGCTTTTGATGATATCCTCCTACCGCACATTGTAGAGCCGGTACACAATGTGCAAACTCTTGTCACCAAGGAAGAAGAATGGCTTGGCATGCGGGTCTATTTTCCCATTGCTCCATTGTGTTGCCTGCACCATCGTGTGCACCTTCTTACAAAGGACCTTCTGGCATGCCACACTAGGATTGAGTCCGCTCCATACCCACTGAGACGTCTTCCAGGCATTCTTCCCCTTCAGCACCGCTCTTGGGATGTGTTTGATGGTGTAGCTTGTCATTTGAACTGCTTCTTTCAAGAGCTTCTGCAACAATCCTGCATTCACGAGCATCTTCTGCACCATGTTTAGCAGCATATGGTTTGCCCATTCTGCACTCCATTAGATTGTGNCTGTGGCATCATCGTGTTGCATCCCCAGCACTGTTGCAATCTGAAGACGTGTCTTCCTCGTTGGTATCTACGGGCTTGTCCTTGTTTTTCAGGAGCAGGAACCAGTCCCCTGCTTGGGAGAGTCCACGACGCCGATGTCGTTGCTGCTGAAACTGCATCTTTGTTGCTTTCTCATCTCAACATCATGGCTTTTGATGATATCCTCCTACCGCACATTGTAGAGCCGGTACACAATGTGCAAACTCTTGTCACCAAGGAAGAAGAATGGCTTGGCATGCGGGTCTATTTTCCCATTGCTCCATTGTGTTGCCTGCACCATCGTGTGCACCTTCTTACAAAGGACCTTCTGGCATGCCACACTAGGATTGAGTCCGCTCCATACCCACTGAGACGTCTTCCAGGCATTCTTCCCCTTCAGCACGGCTCTTGGGATGTGTTTGATGGTGTAGCTTGTCATTTGAACTGCTTCTTTCAAGAGCTTCTGCAACAATCCTGCATTCACGAGCATCTTCTGCACCATGTTTAGCAGCATATGGTTTGCCCATTCTGCACTCCATTAGATTGTGCTAAGTAGGGTGTCACATTCTCCCATCCGCTGCAGCCCACATTCTCTCCACCATTTTCACTACAAAGCGCTCTGACCTTGTGGTCGGTTCAACTCTCCCCCGCAGTGACATGCTCCTTCAGCCAGTTTAGCACCTTACCTTTCCCCTACACGAAGTACATGCATAGTTCTTTTCTATAGTCATCAATGAAGGTGAATAATTACCTTGAAGTTTCTTTTTATAGTTTTGGATGAAAGTTTCATGTATGAACAAATTCATGGTTAAATTCAAGTACAAGCCGTTGGCTGGCCATTACTGATGAGGTTTGGTGCAAGAGCTGGAACTTTCTAAGAGCTCTGCGTTCATAGGGGAATAATCTCTTGTCGATTCCATTCTACAATATGCCACTTGGGTCCAAGAAGAGACAACAGGATGGAATCATTGAGTTAGCATAGGATTCATTCTCATGAAAAGCCTCCAAAAGGTGGTGATGGGTGTTAACAATGAGTTCGCTCCACAAAACAGTTTCGAAAGGTCAATCTTTGTCCTGTGCCTCTACATATGTACCGTTACTGTTTCAAATGTTAGCACAATTTTGGACCAATGACCTTCCATTCCATTATTCATGATGCTTCCATTCCATTATTGTGAACATGCCATCCATTGTTTAACTCTAAGTGCATTGCTCATATGATTAGAAAACTGAATTTTTTTTACATGGTACATCATTTGTAGCAGGTGGAGTGCATCAAAGTGTGTTTGTTGAAGCTTTGTCTAGTGTCTCTGCATTGAATGAAAGACAAGGACGAAGTATGGGGATTGACACATTGAGACCGTTGAGCAGGAAGACACTCTGCAATACCAACATGAGGAGCAAGAGGGAGGAAGGGGTTTGGTACATTGAAACTGTGGGAGATGAAGAAAGTGTGGGAAATCATGGTAATCCACACAGGAACTACGAGTTCACCAACATTGAAACTGTGAGTCTGCTTGACTCAAACCGCGAGTCCGAACAACCCAGAACTGTGAAGATAAAGGTACAGAAGCAAAAGCCATGCGACAAGAGAACTGTGAGTCACAAACAAATGGAACCATGAACCTGTGGAACCGCGGTTCCACGTCTCCAACCGCAGTTCCAGTGGCAGGTGGTTGTGAGACTCGCAGCGTTGGTTATGTATTAAGAGCCGTGGTTCCGGCTTGAAATGCACCCTTAATGTACCTTGGTCATTGCTTTGGCAAGCATGCGCTACCTGCCACATCGTACAGTTACCGCATCTTTGTTCTTTTTCCATATCACTCAGATAGGAACACTCACAATCTTATCAGTGTTGTCACTGGCTTTGGTGAAATCCAGCTAAGAAGTCTGATGTATCAAGAATGCAAACGCACCAACATGCATGGAGTGGTCACATAAAGTAAATGGATGCTTGTGTAAGATGACGTGAATCATTGCATGGGCATCCAGATTGAATACACCTCACAATGCCATTTACTTTCTGATGTCGAAGACAATAAAGTGAAGTTCTCAAGATTTTTTGACATAAGAACTACGGCAAACACCTGCATCAAAATGAAATCAATTCTCTCTCATGTTCTTGAAAAGCACACGTTATCCACATCTATATGTTTTTCAGCAAGGGAAGTGCGACAAGAATTACAAGTTTTAGTAAGATATGCACTTTCTTTCAGCGTGTTCACTGTTTTGGTAACAATAGCAAGGACTAGTTATGATAAGCAACCTTACACCAACTATTTCAGTGCAGGATAGCCTGAAGAAATGGCATCTTGCCCCTGTTTCATGTTCACTTGAAAGATATGAGATGGCCAGAAAGTGACAAAAACAGGTTGCTCGATAAAAATCATCTCACATGAAAGTTACATAGAGGATATTTCACAGGTTCCAACACACTTTACAGAACTTGATACGGATTCCGTTTGATTGAGATATGGATTTCCAAAGCTTGGAGATCATGGGTCGGGTTCAAGTGACGACCTGAGCACTTTGAGCTCAAAAGGCGGCAGGACTATTGGCCAGGACGGCTGAGAGCGGCCTTCAAGGAGAAAAGGTGGCTGGAGGACCTCCAAGAGACTTCAAAGAAGGTGCAGACTACGATTGTTGGTCGTCCAAGTGGTGTGATACATGATTCTCTTGTGTGACAAGGTGACTGCCGCTCATCCCGCTAGGCTAGGAGAGTGTGCTAGAGGGTAGACTTTGACAGAGTGTATCTCAATGCTCCATAGGCCAAATGAGGCATATAAGGGCTTGTTAGAAAGCTGTGAAAATTTAATTTCTCATTCAAGAGTCAATTTAGACATTTGCATCCTTTGCAAACCTACATTTGCTTCTGTAATTTCTGTCTGTGCAACCTGCAACCACCTCTCACAAACAGTTGGTCCTGCCAAGGCGGCTCTTAGTGAGCCTAATCACCTCCCTGAGGGCTGCCCCAGTTTCGATCAGTGGTTTCAGAGCTAGAACAAGGCTTTGTCTCATCCTTGAGGCATTCCTTGCACCCTGTTGTGTAAGAGAGCCGTTTGTGGGCTGAACGTTGCACTACTATGGCGACATCCACTTATGTGGTGGCCGGCGTCAACATCGCCAAGTTCGAAGGCAAGAACTTCTTCAACTGGAGCAACAACATGAAGATGGTGCTGATGGAGAAGGGTCTCTGGAGCTAGGTAGATGATAAGGAGAAGGAACCAGAAGAAAGCTCCCTATTCCATGTCGAGGCCTGTACCTACCGCGAGAAGCGTGACCGCGCCCTCGCAACCATCTACCTCCACCTTGCCGAACGGCAGCAACTCCTCGTCCGTAGCATCCTCACGCGAAAGGAGGTTTGGAAAAGTGTTGAGTCCACTTATGCTTCCAAGTCAATCCTCATGAACATGCAGCTGCGTCGTCGCTTTCACACTGTGAAGATGGATGAGTCCGGATCCATGATAGACTACATGGTGAAGTCTCTCTCTGACCAGCTTGCTGCGATAAAGGACCCTGTCAAGGAGCGTGTGCTCATGGTAACCATCCTCTCTGGCCTTCCTAGCAGCTACACTCCTCTCATTGTTGTCCTGGACCAGCGTGGCGACAAGCTCATCCTCAATGATGTGGAGGACAGCCTGCTATTTGAGGAGGAGCGGCGCAAGGGAGAGGAGGGCGGAAGCGGACAGGACGTCGCTCTCATCACCAACTTTGGTCATCAGGGTGGTGCTACATCAACCAGGAGCATCGGCAAAGGAGGGAAGAAGAAGGGGAACTGCAACTACTGCAAGAAGCCAGGCCTTTGGGTGCGCGAATGCTTGAAGAAGAAGGCGGACCTTGCGGCTGGAGTGGGAGCGGGATAACAGTTTGACGCTTCCGCGAGCGCCGCAGATTGGGAGAGTGGATTCGTGACAACCATCTGGGTNGCAGCTACACTCCTCTCATTGTTGTCCTGGACCAGCGTGGCGACAAGCTCATCCTCAATGATGTGGAGGACAGCCTGCTATTTGAGGAGGAGCGGCGCAAGGGAGAGGAGGGCGGAAGCGGACAGGACGTCGCTCTCATCACCAACTTTGGTCATCAGGGTGGTGCTACATCAACCAGGAGCATCGGCAAAGGAGGGAAGAAGAAGGGGAACTGCAACTACTGCAAGAAGCCAGGCCATTGGGCGCGCGAATGCTTGAAGAAGAAGGCGGACCTTACGGCTGGAGTGGGAGCGGGATAACAGTTTGACGCTTCCGTGAACGCCGCAGATTGGGAGAGTGGATTCGTGACAACCATCTGGGTCCTGCACGTCTCCGACAACACCGCCCTGTTTTGGATCATCAACTCGGGAGCCACGACACACATGACGTGTCGCCGGGAGTGGTTCGTTGTCTACACTGTCATTAAGCCTCGTCGGGTGTGCATGGGGGACAACCATGTGCAAATGGCGGTTGGGGAGGGTGAGATTGTGTTTTGTGCTTCCGTTGAGGGTAAGCATGTGGAACATCATGTGAAGGGGGTGCTCCATGTTCTGGGGCTGGCAGCTAACCTCCTCTCTGTCTCATCTCTCATCTTCGAAGGCATGCAGGTTTGCTTTGAGAATGGTGGCTACACCATCTTTGCCCGTGCAGGCCGTGTGCTTGCAAAAGCAAACAAGGAGGACAGTCTTTACCGCCTCTGCGTGGCGTCGGAGAAGGAAGCCGACTCAGCGTTGGCGGCGAGAGAGGAAAAACACGACATCGGCCTGTGGCACCGCCGGCTTGGTCACCTTGGCTTTGGCGCCATCATCTCCATGCAGCAGATGGTCCGCGGCCTGGAGCTCAAAGGGGTGAAGCAGCCTAGTGCATCGGCTTGTGAGAGCTTCATTGAAGGGAAGCAAGCCCACGCTCCTTTCACGGGGGAGGGGAAGGGGGTGGCTGAGTTTCTCTCACTCGTTCACTCTTGTTTGTGCGGTCCCATGCCATCATTCTTGTCCGGTAAGTTGTACTTTGTCACATTCATTAATGAGAAGTCGAGGAAAACGTGGGTGTCGTTCCTGGCTAGAAAGGATGAGTGCTTTGATGTTTTCAAGGTGTGGATTGCTGCTGCATAGAATGAGAGTGGCATCCGGTTGAAGGTGCTTCGCACCGATGGTGAACAAGAGTACCTCTCCAACGAGTTTTGCACGTTCCTCAAGCGTCGCGGGATCAAGTACGAGGTCACCCCACTTGGAACACCGCAGCTTAATGGCGTGGCTGAACGCGCAAACCGCATGCTCAAGGAGCGTGTTCGCAGCATGCTCCAAGACGCGGAGCTCCCGCCAACCTTTTGGGCAGAAGTGGTCAATACCGCCGTGTACCTGAAAAACTGAAGCCCTACGTGCGCCGTGCCACTGATGACACCGGAGGAGGCGTGGACAGGATGCAAGCCAACAGTGACGCACCTGAAATTCTTCGGGTGTGCCGCATTCGTGCGCGTACCTACCAGCACCCGTAACAAGCTGGATGCAAAGTCGGTGAAGGTTGCCTTCCTTGGCTACGACACCATGGGATACCGCCTCTACAACCTCGCCGCACGCAAGATCATATGTAGCCGTGATGTGGTCTTCCAAGAGGAAGTGAAGGGGTGGACTTGGAGTCCTATGTTAGCAGTTTCGCTTGCTCACGCACTTGTACCGGAAGTGGGAGAAGTACCAGTAGCAGAAGATGTTGGTGCGGAAGATGGCGGTGCCAACGGCAACGACAAGGAGGTGGAGGGAGCTGAGAAGGAGAAGGAGCTAGCAGCAGAATCTGATGAGGAGGAGTAGCAAAGCAGCGCACAACAGTTTCCACGATGGTCCACACGCCTCAACAAAGGTGCAAAGGGCAGTGGGGAGCCGCTGAGGCGATCCGAGTGCCTCGCAAACCAACAAAGGCTGCTGGAGGAGCTGGTAAACTTGTGCGTTGTTCCACCACCAACGGAGTCGTCTGACCTCGAGCTTCTCTTCCTCGCAGTCACTGATGACCTAGCCACATTCGCTGAAGCCATGCAGAGATGCGAGGCGGTAGATTGGCATGGCGCAGCAGATGAGGAGTATGGTGCGCTCATGAAGAACGCCACCTGGACTCTCGAGGAGGTTCCACGCGGCAGTCGGGTGATCGGATGCCGGTGGATCTTTAGGCGCAAGGGTGGTGCGGATGGTAATGTTCTCAGGTACAAAGCACGGCTGGTCGTAAAGGGGTATGCGCAGACTGAGGGTGTGGATTACAATGAGACATTTACATGTGTTGCTAAGTTCCCATCCATCCATGCGATCGTCTTTCTTGCTGCTGCTATGGACTGGGAGGTGCACCAAATGGATGTGACGTGTGCATTTCTAAATGATGACCTTGAGGAGGATGTGTACATGGAGCAGCCGGAGGGGTATGTCGTGGTAGGGAAGGAAGGTTTGGTGTGCAAGCTTGTGAAGGCCCTCTACGGCCTGAAGCAAGCCCCGCGAGCATGGTCCCACAAGATGGATGAACAGCTAGCTGGCCTTGGCTTTGTGCGCAGTGAAGCAGACCATGCTGTCTATGGGCGCACACAAGAGGAAAACCAGATCATCATCTTGCTCAATGTTGATGATCTGCTCATTGCACATGCCTCCAAGTCTCTTTTGGACGATGTGAAGCAGTCCCTTGCTGCCAGGTTCGACATGAAAGACATGAGAAAGCTCAAATACTACCTTGGCCTTCAGGTCAAGTGCGACCGGCAGCAGCAGACTTTGGAGTTGTCGCAGTGCACGTACGTGAGCGACATCACCAATCGCTTCAACATGGCAGGAGCGCGCAAAGCAACAACACCACTGGAAGTGGGAGCAAGGCTGGGCATGATGCAGACTCCCTGCGGCATGCAAGAGAGCTGCCGCATGGAAGGAGTGTCGTACCAAGCAGCAGTTGGAAGCCTCATGTATGAAGCAGTCGGCACGCGCCTCGACATCAGCCAAGCAATGGGAGTGTTAAGGAAGTTTTGCGCAAATCCTGGCGTGCCGCATTGGGAGGCGGTCAATCGCGTGCTCCGCTACCTCGACAACAGCATCAGCCTTTGCCTCACCTTTAACGGCAACAACAGTTCCATCCTCATCGGCTACAGTGACGCAGATTGGGGAGGTGACCTAGACACAATGAGGTCAACCAGTGGGTTTGTGTTTGTGCTCGGGGGAGGTGTAATCAGTTGGAGGAGCAAGAAGCAAGAGTGCGTTGCCCTCTTCTCCACCGAAGCAAAGTACATCGCCCTCAGTGAAGCAGCAAAAAAGCTATGTGGCTGCGTGTGTTGCTAGCAAGCCTTGGACAGCAGCAGACCACAGCCACCACCATCTACTGTGACAACATGAGCGCCATTGTTTTGATGAAGAACGCCGTGTTTTACGCCCGCACCAAGCACATCGACTTGCGGTCCGTGAGCTCGTGGCAAAGCAGGTGGTGCATATGAAGTTCTACCCTTCAAGCATGATGCTAGCAGAATTCCTAAACAAGCCGCTGGCAGCGCACCGCTTTGAGCAATTGGGGGAACAGTGCGGACTTGTGTGATTTTTGTTCTTGGAAAGTGGGAAAATGATGGATATGAGTGTGCCAAAAAAGTGACAAAAATAGGTTGCTCAATAAAAGTCATCTGGCATAAATGTTGCATAGAGGATGTTTCACAGGTTCCAACACACTTTACGGAACTCGATACGGAGTCCGTTTGAGTGAGATATGGATTTCCAAAGTTTGGAGATCATGGGTCGGGTTCAAGTCATGACCTGAGCACTTTGAGCTCAAAAGGCGGCAGGATTCTTGGCCAGGACGGCTGAGAGCAGCCTTCAAGGAGAAAAGGCGGCTAGAGGACCTCCAAGAGACTTCAAGGAAGGTGCAGACTACGATTGTTGGCTCTCCAAGTGGTGTGAGACATAATTCTCTTGTGTGACAAGGTGACTGCCGCTCATCCCGCTAGGTTAGGAGAGTGTGCTAGAGGGTAGACTTTGACAGAGTGTATCTCAGTGCTCCCTAGGCCAAATGAGACATACAAGAGCTTGTTAGAAAGCTGTGATAACTTAACTTCTCACTCAAGAGTCAATTCAGACATTTGCGTCCTTTGCAAACCTACATTTGCTTCTGTAATTTCTGTCTGTGCAACCTGCAGCCCCCTCTCACAAACAGTTGGTCCTGCCTAGACGGCTCTTAATGAGCCTGATCACCTCCCTGAGGGCTGACCCAGTTTCCATCATCACTTTCATTATGCAGAGATTCCAGGGTCTGAAAACCCAAAATCTTAGTGACTTTAAAATGTTGTTGACAATGGGGTCTTGCAAATGACATGTAAACAAAATTCAGATCCCTAGCACACCCGGAGAAAGACATCATGATCTTCTCATTCTAAAACAAAAGAGACAACACATCCTGTTCATTTCGTACTCTCAATCAATGTCAACTTCCATGGCCTACAAAGGATGGATGAATGGGCAGAAAAGAGGTTGCTAATAATTACAGACATCGTAGTGAGGCTCAAGATACTGGTATGTGATTCCATATGCTGCAATCTTCTTGATGGGGTTCACTCCGCAGTTCTCAGACTGTGACAGCATGAAGCACTTGCCTACACACGCTGCTGGAGCTCCTGCCCTGCATTGCACAGACCAAAATGAAAAAATAAAAGAAAAGAGGGAAAAACATCTTCTGAATACCTCAAGGTAAATGATAAATGTTTTCACGATGACCTTCAACTTTTACTTGAAATATCAGGAGTGAATAAAAACGGGAACCTGAAGGTTAACTCAATGAGAGGTCAGAAGGAGAGAAGGAAAGAGCAAATTGTCTGGCGGGAGCAAGAGGGAGAGTCGGGGAGGGGGAGGATGGAGGAGAGGAAGAGGCAGAGAAGGGGGAGGGTGAGGGAGAGGAATGGTTGAGAAAATGAGCACACAAATACATGTACATAGATGCATCTATATGTATTT
>SZWC01025087.1:3392-15144 GCA_023375785.1 Penium margaritaceum | reverse complement strand
AGAGAGAGAGAGAGAGAGAGAGAGAGAGAGAGAGCCACAGTGGGCCGCTTTCAGTGGCATTGTCGCTTGTTTTCCTGGCTGCCTGCAACCTGCAGGTGCAGTCCTGTCCTGTAAGACTGGATGTGCAGGCCACGGCCGGCCACGCAGAATGAGACTCACACTGTGACGGATTCAGAGTGGCGGCCAAGCAGGTGGACCACGTCAGCCACGCGAAGGCAACGCCCGCGAGCAGCAGCTTGTCCGCCGACGACATCGCTGCACACGCGGCGCCCGCACGAGAAGCTCCGCGACAACGCCCGTGGCAGCGGGGGCCGACTCGACCGATTGCCACACGGGTGCCCCAGCAATGCTGGGCTCCGGCGTAAGTCGGGTTGCGACACAGCGAGAGCAGAGACGGAGGTCGTCTGCGAAGGTCGTACGCAGCCGAGCTGAGCTCAGCTCAAGCAGCGATCAGTTGGAATGGGAAGAGCCGACGCTACAAGTGTTGCGTGAGTGAGGGCAAATGCCGCGACTTCAATGAGAGAGCCTGTCGCTCTGTTTCGAAAGGAGACAAATATACTTCCGCCTACACATCGCATGACGAACTGCTCACTGAATCCACTACCGCCACAATTCGCGCCACCTGCCACCTCTCACACACATTTCGCTCTGCCTCGCCTGGTGCCAGTTCGCACCTTGGCCACATCGAGCGGAACAGGACCGCCATGGAGAGAAGAGAAGCACAGAGCCAGAATCGACAGAACAGGTGAAAGTTCGTCGAGAGGAGCAAAGTACTGCAGAGGGGCAATTGTACGAGACACCACTCGAAAGACAAGATAACAAAAGAGCAATGAAGTGGCGGATCAAAACTATTAATGAACAATGAATAGTTCCTTCATATTCATTATACCATTTTCAAATTTCAAATAATATATGTCCGGACAAAATAAACTGAAAACATAAAGACCCTTTAGACAACAAGAAGATAATTGTGGATCGATTTTGACGGTGAAAAACGAAAAGTGTAAGCACAAATATTCAATGTGTAAAGATATAGATATCGATATGGATATAGCACTCTTATTAAATGAAATGAACGGCCAAGGTACAGCATGCATCTGAGGTCCACAGGCAAAGGAATGTCACGTGAGTATGCAACATACATGACCAAGGGGTCAAGGTCATGCAAGCAAGAACCATGCATGAAAGTGGCCAGCATGAAAGAGGCCTACAACACCACAAGCAAGGGGATCCCCATCAAGCCTAGTGGGGGTCGTGTCCTCTATTCTCTACTCTCAGTCTACTCTGCCAATGTCCGCCAGCTCCAACCCCTCCTTCTCTCCTCCACAGGGCCCGCCTGGCCCTCGCCACATCGTCTGCATGTGTTGTGTCCCTGGCCCACGCTATGGCCCTCTTTTGGATTTGTTGCGTCAGAGCGTGCTATAGGGCCAACCCCACCCGCTGGTTGAGGAGGGCCCTCACTGGGGCAGCCGACCCCACCGCACCTCCTTGTGGCACCAACCTCCGTTGTGTTGCCTCAGTGCATGCGTTCAACACCCAGTCGAGGCCTCTTGAAACCACAAAAAATGTCTCTATGGTCGAAAAATGAAAGACCTGCCTGTCTCTCTTGACCACCTGCTTCCACTTGTCGTACTTTGCCTCTTTCGTCCTCACCGCCTGCTCAAGTGCTACCCCTCCCCTTTTCACCAAGTGGCCCCCCAAACTCAGCCGGAGAGGGTCTGTAATCGCTATGTCCAATACAACCAGGTGCCCAGTCGCCGGGTCTAGGAATGTAATGTCCCCGCATCCCTCTGAAAAAACCCCCAAGTGCTCCACCGTCACTCCTCCTATCCCACTCTTCCGCATGGCAGCCACGAGCTCCCGCTTCACGGCATCATGGGATGCTCTCACTACTCACCCCTCAGCACATTGCAGCGCGTGCTGTGGGGCACAAGGACAAATGGGGCATCGCTCCTTGCACCCGCAGAGGGGGTGCTGCACATGTGCGATGGGTAGGCTCAGCCTGAATGTGCAGGACATCCTCTAGTCCGCCGGTGCCATGTATACCCTGAGGGGGTGCACAAGCGAACAGTCTCTGCCATGCTGCCCCTGCAATGACATCAGCCGCTACAGCTGTGGTAAGGCCTCCACTCCCCCTAACTCCTCCCCCACCCTAGCCCTGAGTGATGCCAGCAACACCTCATGCATTACCCCAGATAGGTCCTAGAAAAAACACATTCGACAGGCGCTCTCATACTTTGCCAGACCGAGGACCGTCCCCCTACTCACCTCCTCCCCGTACCCCTGCAGCGTCGCCGCCCTCAGCTCCTTGAAGCTCCCCCAACCCCACTGTGCCCTCGCCTCCCCCTCCTCCACCGCTCCCCCTCCCCTATCTCTCTAGTATATAAGTAGCTGCACCTTCTTCCAAGACCGAAGTCTGTTGTAGAAATACAACACAGGAGCAAGGTCACCCACTATTGCAAGGCCCAGCCCTCCCAGTCGCACCAAAAGGCACACCTGGATCACGGCGTGCTCCATCGTGCTTCCCTCTTGCACCCCGTGCACCTCTTCCAGCCGCAACATGCACCTCAAGCACAAGCACACACTCTCGTCAAACAGCCTGAGATGCTCACTATACCACTCTGACGGTGGCATAAGGCGGGTCACGTGCTATAGGTGGCAAGTGGTACGCTCCATAAGAATGCCAAAGGCCACATGTAAGTCCGACAACCCCGCTAGCCCCTCCAAGGTGCACTCCACCACCTACACCACCGCCTCCAGCTGCCGTAGGAAATACCTCTTGCCTCCGAGTGGAGCCCCTGGCACCATCATTTCCTCTGTCGTCCTTGCTATGTCTGCCAGACCCACAGGCACCAACCTTGCCCTCGCAAGAAGGAACAATTAACGTTTGTGAAGCTGCACCACCATCCCGCTATCAATATTGTTGTCAAGCGCTCCCGCTACTACTCTCGTGCCCTGTCCACTACGGCCATCGTCTCCATGCTCCTCCGTCCCTCCCCCGCCCTCATCGTGCTCTCCACCTAAAGGAGCTCTTGGAGACAAAGGGCCTCCTAGCACAACTGCTCGATGCGGGGGTCGCCCCCCCTCTAGGCCTGCTCCACCTGCCCCATCACCCACGATAACCCCTCTGTGCAACTCCACATCTCCTCCATATGTCCCTGGATCATTTCGTCGTATCATAGGAAGAGTCTTCACACTCTCTCTGTACTATCCCGGTGGGCCGTGCCACATGCCGTCTCCAGCTCCGCCCACAATAAAGCTCAGCTCCACTGCCACGCGTCGTCTCTGCCTCTCACCACTTGGCCGTCCGTGCTCTCTCGGTTCCCCCTCACTATTGTCATCTACCGCACCAACCTATCTGAGTCCTTGTCCGCCGGGCCCATCCTCCCACTGCCTCCTACAAATGCTGCCTCTCCCTTACCACTGGACGCTCCTTCCCTTCCTCCCCACCTGCTCCTCCCCATCCTCTTGGTGGCTTCCCCCTCTGTGCAAGCCTTTGCGCTCTCTGAGCCCTCCTACTCCATCGCCCTTGCTCTGAGACTCGACGGAATCTCCTCTCCCACCCCATGAATCCCCTCGACTCCCCTCAAAGAACCTGGCAACTGAGCTCTCTTGGTCCCCCTCCACCCATCCTGCGGACCTAAGGTACCAGCGTGCGTGCTCCGGGCGACCCCGTCGTCCAGAAGCTGCCGCTGCGGCTGTTGCTGCTGTAGCTACAGTGGCGGGCTGTGCTAAACTGATTAAGGGGTGTGCTCAGGCCACGAAAGTGTCACAAGCTGCCAGGGAGTCAGACAGGGACATCGTGCATGCGATGTCAGCGTGTAAGCCACACTCCACTACAAAAGAAGTGATCACAGGGACTGCAACTATGGACATGACAGGGGCTGCTGGCATGACCCCATACCCCCCCCCCCCCAAGGATGGCTCTAAAGGTGACCTGCTCCACTCTCACCCGATCTCCCCATATCTGTGTCTCACCCACTTTTAGGGAGAGCTCTCGGACAACCTTGAACGCATGTAGGAGCTCCTCGACAGCATGATCTGCCACCCTAGCCGCTCTGCACACTGAGCGTGCAACCCATCTCCCAACAAGCTTTTGCTCGAGTTCTTTTCTTGTGTCTGGCCTCCCCTCCCCTGCCCACGGGCCCTGCCGCTCCCACTCTTCTGCCCTTTGTGGTCCCTCTCCCTTGCCCTCACCGTCGTTGTCCTCACTCTCAACTGAGGAACCATCCTCGATAAAGCACCCCATGACTCAAGATATGAACCCATCTGTGCCCACTGCCTGTTGGGCTGCTCCCACTTCCTCCTCAGCTCTGGCCCCCTGAGCTGGCGCCACCCCTCAAGGGAGGGGTACCTGGGGTGCTCTCGTTCCAACGACTCCTTACACCAGAGGGTAAAGGGATAGAAGGCTGGTGGCGGCTCTATCCCTCTCTCTCTCACAGGACCGGTCATCACATGTCATCATCGCCCCCGCCCGAGCCTACGCCAGTGCAACCCCTGTGGTGGCAATTTTCAGGTACGTGCCCTGTACCACCTCCCTAGCAGGCTTCCACATGCTCCCTCTATTAAGCCTTGGCTGGATCTCTCCGTCTAGGAGCTTGACGAAAAACAAGAGGGCATGGCATGCGAGGAGTGTCGCACTCGCACTCTGGGATGTTGCAAAATCTGTGGCGTCTGCCGCCACTCCAACCCCCAGTCTCTCCACCTCTCCCTCCAGTCCCCCCCGCTCTCCATCCCGTCTCAAGAGGAAGCATGTGGCTGCCCTTGCTGTTGCTCCACCCTCAGCTGCTATGGCCGCTGCAACCGCCACCACCCACTGGACACTATCTTTTACGTGATCTTCCCTCTGTGCGCATTGCCATCCACCCCACAAGGCCCGGTAAGCAGTATCCATCGGAGTCCATGTCTGGCGTGTCCAATGGATGAGCGCGGCCGCTGTCCTGGCTCTGGCCTCCACTCCCTCCACAACAGGTTTGTATAGGTGACCAAGGGTGGGGTCGAGGGGTCTTCCCAAACCCCTGGGCCTCCCGAGGCCTCTCCTCGGTGGAGGGATGGGGAAGGTGTGTCTGACATGGAGATGTACGATGGTACGGACTACCTTGCCAACTATTGCGGATGCCCTGACCGTGGTGCTCCGAGTTCATCCGCCACTCGCTGTCTGTCAAGGAGGAGGGTGAGCGCCCCCAGGTGGAGGCCATCACCCAGCTGGGTCTCCTCCCGCATGTTTTGGCCCCTATGTGAGTACTTCTCGGCCTGCCAGGCAATACGTCTCTTGGACTGGAGGGCGTGGTGGTGCCCTTCTCCAAACGTTTGGGGCATAGGCCATGGCAGTTGGCCCCCCGTCCACCCTCCACACCACGTAGCCTGGTCCTTTGCAAACGGATCCCTCGCCACCAGCCAGATCCGATCGTGTGCGTCCTCCCGCCCTGTCTCCCAGCCTTCCTCCAGGTTGTTGAGCGCCTCCTTTGTAGTCCCAACACCCCTCTCAGCCTTGCACGTGATCCAACCGGCCGTGGTGACGATGGCTGCAGCCTCGTGAATGTCATACTACATCTTCTGTAGCCCCTGGTGTCCGGTCCCCCCCTCAGGGCCTTTCAGAATCCCCCTCCACCTCTGCCCCTCCCTCCTCCAGGCCCTCTCCCTGCAGGCCCTTCCCCCCCCTCTCTGCTCTCCCTGAGGTGCCCAATTGAATTTGGTCCACGATTGCTTGGGGTGGGAATTGTGTGCCGTTCCCGTGCCAATATCGGGTCGGCCTCCGTGTAGTGTGCCACGCCCTCCCCCTATCCCTGCTCCCGATGCTGCCATATCATGATAGGCCCTCGCCACCTGTCATATAGTGAACGTTGCGAATGCCCACCGCGGGGCGGTACCCAACGTGTCTGTGTTTGTCTATGGGGTTCCCATGGCACCGGCCGTCCCCCTCCCTTGAACTAGCCACTTTGTTGCTGCTGCTGCTGCTCTGCCTGCTCCACGCGCCGCTGTTGTAATACCTGTCCCACCCACTCCAGGTTGTTTAATTTATGAAGGCAAATGTGGTTTGCAAAGGCAAATAGGATTTACGAGGGCAAATGTGATTTGCAAAGGTGAATGTAATTTGCGATGGTGAATTTGATATGCAAAGGGAAATGTGATTTTTTAAGGAAAGTGTGTTTTATGAATGTGAATGTGATTTTTTATGGTAGAGTTTATTTGCAAAGGTGAATGTGATTTGGGAAGGCAAATGTGATTTGCAAAGGCAAATGTGATTTACGGTGGCAAATGTGATTTGCAAAGGTGAATTTGATTTGCAAGGGTGAATGTGATTTATGAAGGTTAATATGATTTGCAACAGCGAATGTTATATGAAAAGGCAAATATGATTTGCAATGGTGAATTCGATTTGCAAAGGTGAATGCAATTTGCGACGGCAAATGTGATTTTCAAAGGCGATGCAATTTGGAACGGTGAATGATATGTGAAGGTGAATTTGATTTGCGATGGTGAATGTGATGTACAAAGGCGAATGTGATTTGTGAAGGTGAGTGTGATTTGCAAAGGTGGATGTGATTTGCGAAGGCAAATATCATTTGCGAACTGAATGTGATGTGGGAAGGCGAATGTGATTTACGAAGGTGACTGATTTGCGGAAGCAAATTTGATTTGCAAAGGTTGATGTGATTTGCAAAATTGATTGTGATTAACGAAGGTGAATGTGATTTGTGAAGGCAAATGTGATTTGTGACAATGAATGTGATTTGCAAAGGTGAATGTGATTTGTGAAGGTGAATGTGATATGCAAAGGTGGATGCGATTTGTGAAGTTGAATGTGATTTGTGAAGGTGGATGCGATTTGCAAAGATGGATGTGATTTGCAAAGGTGGATGTGATTTGCGAAGGTGAATGTGATTTGCGAAGGTGGATGTGATTTGTGAAGGCAAACGTGATTTGTGAAGGTGGATGTGATTCTCAAAGGTGGATATGATTTGCAAAGTTGAATGTGATTTGCAAAGGTGAATGTGATTTGCGAAGGTGGATGTGGTTTGTGAAGGTGAATGTGATTTGCGAAGGTAAATGTGATTTGCGAAGGTGGATGTGATTTGCAAAGGTGAATGTGATTTTCAAACGTGGATGTGATTTGCGAAGGTGGATGTGATTTGCAAAGGTGGATGTGATTTGCAAAGGTGGATGTGATTTGTGAAGGTGAATGTGGTTTGTGAAGGCAAACGTGATTTGCCAATGTGAATGTCATCTGTGAAGGTGAATGTGATTTGCGAAGGTGAATGTGATTTCTGAAGGTGGATGTGATCTGCAAAGGTGAATTTGCTTTGCGAAGGTGAATGTCATTTGTGAAGGTGGATGTCATTTGTGAAAGGTGAATGTGATTTGTGAAGGTGGATGTGATTTGTGAAGGTGGATGTGATTTACGAAGGTGGATGTGATTTGTAAAGGCCAATTTGATTTGCAAAGATGGATGTGATTTGTGAAGGTGGATGTGATGTGCAAAGGTGAATGTGATTTGTAAAGGTGAATGTTATTTGCAAAGGTGGATGTGATTTGAAAAGGTGGATATGTTTTGCAAACGTGGGTGTGATTTGTGAAGGTGGATGTGGTTTGCAAAGGTGAATGTGATTTGCAAAGGTGGATGTGATTTGCAAAGGCAAAGGTGATTTGTAGAGGTGAATGTGATTTGAAAAGGTAGATGTGATTTGTGAAGGTAAATCTGATTTGCAAAGATGAATGTGATTTGTGAAGGTGGATGTGATTAGTGAAGGTAAATGTGAATTGCAAAGGTGAATGTGATTTGCAAAGGCGAATGTGATTTGCAAAGGTGAATGTGATTTACGAAGGCAAATGTGATTTGTGAAGGCAAATGTGATTTGTGAGACCAAATGTGATTTGCAAAGGCAAATTTGATTTGCGAAGGCGAATGTGATTTGCGAAGTGGATGTGATTGGTAGGCGAATGTGATTTGCAACAGTGAATGTAATTTGCGAAGGTGAATGTGCTTTGTGAAAACAAATGTCATGTGCGAGGGTGAATGTGATCTGTGAAGGTGAATGTGATTTGTGAAGGTGAATGTCATTTGCGAATGTGATTGTGATTTCTGAAGGTGATCTTGATTTGCGAAGGTGAATGTGTTTTGCAAAGGTGAATGTGATTTGTGAAGGAAAATGCAATTTGTGAAGTTGAATGTGATTTGTGAGAGCTTATGTGATTTGCAAAGGTAAATATGATTTGTGAAGGTGAATGCAAATTAGGGAGGTGAAGGTGATTTGTGAAGGTGGAAATGATTTGCAAAGGTGAATGTGATATGCAACGACAAATGCAATTTGCAAAGGTAAATGTGATTTGCAAAGGTGAATGTGATCTGAAAAGGCAAATGTGATTTGCAACGGCGGAAGTCATTTACAAAGGTGAATGTGATTTGCAAAGGAAAATTTCATTTTCGAAGGAAAATTTGATTTGGGAAGGCTTATTTGGTTTACAAAGGCAAATGTGACTTACGACGGTGAATGTGATTTGCAAAGGCAAATGTGATTTGTGAAGGTGAATGTGATTTTTTACAGCAGTTTAAATCAGCAACGGCAAATGTGATTTCTGACAGTAAATGTGTTTTGCGACGATATTTGTGATTTTCCATGGCAAATGAGAAATTAGAAAATGACAAAGAATGAGAAAATGAGACAAAATTAGAAAATGAGACAGAATGAGAAAATGAGATAGATTTCAGGTCCCAGATGTGACGACTTGTATGAGTGTGAAACTCCTATGCAGGAGGCCAGGGTTTAGCTCCCAGATGTGACAACTTCATCTTTTCCGCTCTTGGGCCGGGCTGGCTAGGGCTTAAGGTCCCAATTGGGCAACTGCCCTCAGGGCTTGCAGTGCCAGTAGGATGGCAAAGCCGGTTCAAACCCCACCACCAAGAAAAAAATCCTTAAAAAATCTAAAAAAGAGAGAACAAAATGAGAAAATGAGACAGAATGAGGAAATGAGACAGAGTGAGAAAATGAGACAGAATGAAACATCTAAAGATTGTGCTCACCATTGCAAGTTGCAGTTTGCAACCCAGTGGAAGACAATATGGTACAACAATTTGAAATACTTCTGTCTTGTGTTTGTTTTTGGGTATTGCGCTGATTCACGTGTCCCACTGACTGGATGTGTGCAAGATGTTAAATAATCAGAAGCTATTCTTTTTCTCACTCTTTTTGACTTGAATCAGAATCGCTAGGTCTAGACCCTCCAGCTGAGTTCATCAAGGTGTGGGAGGTGGGGCGGGATGGTGGGGAAGCCATTTAGTTTTTTTTGGACGGTTTGAAAACCGTCTTTAAGAAACTAATTGCAGTAGAGGCAAGATGGTGCAAACTGTTGTGAAGAGCAGTCCACAGCGAGTCGCTATCCAAAACAAGGAGTTGACTAGAGGGATTTCAGCATCATGCGGCAACAAACAGAAGAGAAGAAAAATAGAACCTGCTGGTTGGCTGGTGAGTTTATATGTATATCCATATGCAAAACTTTACACACAGGTACATTTTCAATTGTACGTAGATCTGCACCTTGATACCTAGGCATGCATACACGTACACAGATACATAGATATAGACATGAAATAGAGACATTTCACGTGGAAGATGGTGTGGAAAGAAAAATACTGCAACGTGAGGCCAAAAATGCATTTTGTGAGGCTAGTCTATGGGCGGGCTTTTGCAACTTAAGTCGCCAACTGGCTGCCTTCATGCCTGCCGGCTGATTGCCTACATGGGCTGGTGGGGGTCCACGTGCACGAACCTTCCCGCCGGCGTGAAGGTCCCTCTCACCCCCGGCCTTGCGTCTCCTCTTGTCCCCACTAGTCCTCGAGACCCCGTGACAGATAATTTTGGGTTAGGAGAACTGATGCTACGATCATACGGGCAGTTGAGACGAAAACGGAATAGAAAGGTAGAATCCAACACCCAAGTGGCTTAAATTGGAACATGTAATCAATTGAAGAGTTTCAAGAGCTTTTTTCTGACCATACCCAATAGAAAAACGTCCACAATGCACCTCGGACACATGTCTAGCAAATGGAGCATGTTGTAATCCATTTCATCTAGACCATTGCCTTATTTGGTCGATGGATGAAACAGTGTACAAAATATCCTTTACCCTGGTCCTCTTTCATCTGTAGCAATGATGACCGTCAATCCTGTTGAGAAGTCCAGATGGATAGCATATGTCATGGGTGCGAGAGTCCGGATGAATAAAACTTCACTGAGGGGCATGCAATCTATTGTCAAAGTAGCGAGTCTCCATTCACAAGCTTTCCAAAAAAAATGTTTTTGCCTTATTCAGTTGCACTTGTGGGGCATTTCCAGACACGCCCTTGGGTGGCAGGTCTTAAACTGACGCGCCGGCCGTGTCTAGGAGGACTTTTTGCAAGGTGGTGGATTTGGCAGGAGTAGTGCTAGCCGACTTTGTCGTAGGGAGTGGCGACGTTGAGATCACGGAGGCAAAAAAGCAACAAACAGAGAACCAACAATGTGTTTGGCTGATACGTAATCCTATGATGAGTCCCATCCCGATGTCATGATGATGTGACAGTTAAACCTTAACCCTTGAACGTAATGTCACAATCTCAAACATTAGGAGCACAATACACGCACGACAGCCACTATGTGAAATGAAAAACACTGAAAATGGAAAACCCAATCCATCAATCAAGAACAACATGAAATCAACCATGTTAAGAAGTTTCAAGGCAAGCTTCAGGTTTACAGAGGACGCATCACAGTTTTTGCGAACACAAATGTGCCATTTCTTAACTTATCAATTCCATTTGATATATCAGTGTGCTATTTATAAGAAATGCTTAGAAAATTCGATGTGCTAAATGGCCCTTATGTGACAGGTCAAAACAATGATCATTTTGACTCAACACACCCAATTTTACAAGAACACCACCAATACGTGGTTGACACATAATTCTTGAATGGGTTTCATGTTGATTTCACGATGTGACTGCTAGACCTTAACCATCAAACCTGTTTTCAAACTTGCAAACAAAAGGAGCACAACGCAAGCAAAGTAGGGAATTAGTACCTGAAGTAAAACACACAATAGAAACTCATTGTACCAAGTAACAACAGCTATAATCTGCCTACTTTTACAAGTCTAAATGCATGCTTATGATTTTGCAGAAACTAACCTGAGTTCTTTGGAACACAAATGTGCCTTTATTTTTTATATAAATGGCACCAAAATTATTCCTACTAAACTCCATGGTGACCTATGGAACTTGTCTGAAGTAGAATCCTAGTCTGAACTGAGCTTCACGTGAGGCCTACCGTGAGCTACATTATTACACAACTTCTACATGCTATAGTTGGAATCAAATATTTATTTGAAGAAGAAATGGTTCTAGAAAATATTTTGTTATAGTTTTAAGAAAGGAAATAAACAAATATTACCAAATGATATTTTAGTGATCGGAAGTTGCCACTTAAATCACTTATCAAATGGGATCTCCAGCCAATTTGTCAAAATATAAATCAAATTCAATGATGTATGTGCCTTGATATATAGCATATCTTCTAGTTGACTGATATTTTGCAATAGAAACCTAGAATTTTTCCTATCCTCTTATATGGCATGATATTACTTACCTGTTAAGAATATCCACTGAAAGACACTTTCATAAAATTATACCTCTATGAATACATTTGAACTAAAATAACAATGTGTGTATGTGTGTGTGTGTGTGTTTGTGTGTGTGTGTGTGTGTGTGTGTGTGTGA
>SZWC01025086.1:21730-33667 GCA_023375785.1 Penium margaritaceum | reverse complement strand
GAGTCACTGAACGCACGCATCAAGGACCTGAGGCATCTGTACCCGTTTCACTGCTTTGCTCAGCTGTATGTCTGGGTGCAGAAGTTGTTTGCAGAGCGCCGGAAGCTGGCGCATGACTGTGAGTCCACGCTGGCCCCCTTCGTGGAAGAGAAGCTGAAGAACTACACGCAGAAGGCGAGGCAGTACGACATCATCCCGGCCGGGCCCATGTCTGGAACGGTGTCCGGTCCAAAGAGTATGTCGGGCCGAGAGGTCGAGTGCCACACGAAGAAGTGCAGCTGCGGGCAGTGGGCCGAGTATGGATTTCCGTGCCAACATGCGGTCAGTCTGCTTCTGGACGCTGGCGTAAGGCCTGACATGTACGTGGACATCCACCTGACGAAGATGGCGTGGAAGAGAACGTACAATCGGCCCATGCCCGGTGTCAACCTCGGCGACGTGCAGTACGCGGAGAGTGGATGGGGGTCCCCGGGCAAAAAACGTGGCGCAGGGAGGCCCAAGTCAAAACGCAAGGACCGGTACGAACGTCGCAAGCGCGACCGCATCTGCAGCCACTGCGGCCTCTCTGGGCATGGACCGCGGAAGTGCACCAACCCACCTGCACTGTCTGCAGCTAACGTGGCCGCAGCACGTGCCAAGCAACTGGCTTCGGGACGCGGAGTGCGTGGTGATGGTGGCCTACAACTTGGACCAGCAGCAGCAGGCGCAAGAGGAGCATCTGGCGGAGCTGGAGCAGGTGGAGCAGGAGGCGCAGCAGGATGTGCAGCAGGAGCAGCTGGAACAGCAGGAGCAGCAGCAACTGTTGGCGCTGCAGGAACAGCAGGGGCAGCAGGAGCAGTAGGAGCTGCAGGAACAGCTGGAGCAGCACCTAGTGGTGCTGCAAGTGGTGCTGCAAATGGTGCTTCACGTGGCCCTGCAAATGGTGCTGCGGCAGGTGATGGGGGTGCTAATGGAGATGGTGGTGAAGCTGGTGAGCCNGGACAATGATCTGTCGTCATCAGACTGGTCGGAGGAGGAGAGTGCCTCGGACTATGAGACAACCGAGACAGAAGAGTGGGAGTCAACGGATGGCTCCTCATACTCTACGTCATGTGAAGAAGACGAACCAGTTCAGCGCAAACGTAGTCGCCGTTCTGTCTGCTGATAGGTAATGGCCATTGTGTGTAGTGCATGTCTTGCCTAGTGGTGCGTTGTTCGAGTCCATTCCGTTGGAGCCATCTAATCCATTGTGTGTACTTGTGTTGTATGGAGGTGAGGCACATCCACATCTTCATGAACAAGGTCGTCAAGCGGCAGCCAAGGCTGAAAGTACACCGGCACAGGGTCAGATCACAAGTGGCCCACACCACTGGATGTGCGGTGGAGGATGCACAAGGCATGTGTGCCATGATGGCTAGTCTCACCCTGGGCAAGGCAGAGGTGGAGGAGGCCAGATATGAAGTAGCCAACCCCTGCACGGGCATGTGTGCNTCTCCGTTCTGGTATGCGCTGCAAATCTGTGTGAAGGCCGACTTACGTAGACAATGAAGGTAGTTAGTGATGGTGTCTAGTGGTGGCTGACATGCAGTTGACTAAATAAATGTATGCCATGACCACTTCCTCAGCAATACTCATCCCGAAATGCGTTTAAGACATGTTTTGTACGATTCCAGTGAATTATATTCATCTTGCCCACTATGTCCTCCGGCGTCGAAAGAGGTCTTCTAACATAAGAATGATTGGATTATGTTCCACATGTCCACTTTGTGTGACCTACTTCTGAGCAGACATACATTGAACACGGTTGAAGGGATATGGTTATGTGGCAAAAAGGAATTCAGGAAGTTGGGGAACGTTCATGATGATGTGGTGAAAACAGAACCACAGCAACCAGCGACAATATCAAGCCCAAGGCATCCATGGATCAGGGGTGTTAGGTGGACGTGCACATGGCATGCGTTCATTCAAAACCCAGCACATGGTCTCTGGTTCACATGGGTCGTTCACCGAACTAGGTTGCTCCTCCCTTGCAATGAACGTGTCCCAGCGACTCTTCATCCTAACCCAGGCCTCCTTCACTTGCTGGGGAGTGAGCTGTGGCCTGGTGGGTACGGTAGGTTCGCCACCCCAAGCACCAACTTCATCCCAGCGTGTGGCGTGGTTGGTTTGGTAGATCCTACACACCGTGTCCCAAGTGTACACACGGTCGGTCGTGAACCGCGTACGCACGTCCATAACGTCTGTGGGCTCGCTGTCGTCATGTCCATATAGCGGGCGACCCATGTTGTGTGCTGTGTACAACAGCGTCAATGGAGATGGCTTACGATGATTGCCAGCCCCGTATTTCTATGTGGTGAACGTGCGGTTGCATCCGCACGGACAGTTAGGCTCGGATGACATCCATGGCTCCCATGCATCTGGGCCGTTCAATGGTCGAACAGTGGGCAAAGGCCAGTCGAGGGTCTGTGCCATGGCTNCTGTCGCGGATGGCGGCCATGTACACTGCGCTTACGTGCCTCTCTGCGGTCCCATGCATCCCTCATTGCGACCCATGCTCGGTGGGCAACAAAGGTCTCCACATAATATCCAGTATTCCACCCGCGGCCATTCCCGCCAGTCGTGCGAGCGTGTGAAGACATGAAGACAGTTTGCGATGATGAACCATACAACCTAGGTCATAATATGGGCGCGGGACAGGACGCACGCCGTTTTGGACAGGATGGGCAGCCGTCCCGATGCGGACTGTAGCCCTGAACAGTGCTCCTTCTTTGACTGGCAATTTGCCGGTTCAACAATGTTTAAAACAAATTATGGTGTGAGGTTTGCAAGGTAATGTACATTGCACTTGATGGGCGGTGCTCGCGTTAGGCGAGTCAGCGGCGCACGATCATTGGAGGATGAGCAGTGTCACGGTTGCACTGGACCAATGCTGGTCCACGAAGACGAAGACGCCAAGTCAGACAGGAATCTGAAAATCGTGTGGTGCACTTGGCGTGGCGACTGCCACGCTTTCATTGGTGTGAGAGGCTACATTGGGGTCCGAAGTATTTCTTTTTAACAGTGGCTACCGGAAGTATTTTACACAGTTTGTGGACGTTATACGCATTTTCCTGCAAAAGTGGCCCTCCCATACTTTTTCTGCGAAAAGTAGGTACGACGTTGTTTAGTTGCGAAGACAGTGGGTATCCGGCAAGTGTACCCTAAATGAATTCATCATCACATAGAACCATATTCATAAAAAAGACCGAGAAGAAATGCCTTTAAAGGTTTTTCTTCAATATGTTCGTGAATTGTTATACATAATAGTGTATCGCCAAGCACATTCGTTCAGTTTTTGGTTATGTCTTTTTCTCTTTTACATCCACACAAGCTGGAATTAATCCAACATAGCTGGAAGTAATTTAGGAAGAGTTCGCCCAAACCAAACACAATGTTTAAGAGCACACATGGGCGAGCCAAAAAAATTAGTTTGAACGACTGCGGGTGACAGTTTGGCAGTCCATTTACAACCATTTTTGGCTTCCACGGACGAGGTAAAGTCTCATGGCAAACCTTCCATTATGTGGTCCAGATTGCAAGCAATTATTTAGCCTCTCGTGAGATACTAATATGAATACTTTTGCTCGGTTACTATGTAACCCTACGCACGCTTTGCGTGCAACACCTGCCTCTTGTTTTTTTTTTGGGTTACATAGTAACCCTATTACAATCGCTTCGCGTGCCAAACGACGCTGAAGAAAATCGTGATTGGTGGATCGGTCATTTTCCTGACGTATCCACCAATCAGGGTGCGAGAAATTGTCGGACTGTATGTCCCCCCATGTCCGCGGACGCACAAGTGGGGTCGGCCCAATTGGAAAGATCATGGACATCGACCTACATTTCCGGTCAGACCCCGGATGGAACGAAATGACCAGTCCGACGCCAAGACAAAAGAGTAAGGACGGTACGTTGGGTTGGGTCCAGCCCGTCGAGTCCACTGGCGAGCAGAATTTAATGTTGTTTTTCCCCCTCTATGTCGCTCCTCCTTGGCCTCGCCCTGTCCTGTTTCACGGGACTGGTCGTGATGGCAAACTCTTTAGACTCGTGACCCCGGCTTCAAACAGGGTCAACATACAAATGAAAGAAAATGAATTCAACCAAAGTTATAGACGAAAGCAAATAAATTTCATTATACCTATAATTACGTATTCTTATTTTTGGGTTACATAGTAACCCTATTACAATCGCTTCACGTGCCAAACGACGTTGAAGAAAATCGTGATTGGTGGATCGGTCATTTTCCTGACCTATCCACCAATCAGGGTGCGAGAAATTGTCGGACTGTATGTCCCCCCCATGTCCGCGGACGCACAAGTGGGGTCGGCCCAATTGGAAAGATCACGGACATCGACCTACATTTCCGGAAAGACCCCGGATGGAACGGAAGGACCAGTCTGACGCCAAGACAAAAGGGTAAGGACGGTACGTTGGGTTGGGTCCAGCCCGTCGATTCCACTGGCGAGCAGAATTTAATGTTGTTTTTCCCCCTCTATGTCGCTCCTCCTTGGCCTCGCCCCGTCCTGTTTCACGGGACTGGTCGTGATGGCAAACTCTTTAGACTCGTGAACCCGGCTTCAAACAGGGCCAACATACAAATGAAAGAAAATGAATTCAAAAAAAGTTATAGACTAAGGTAAATAAATTTTATTATACCTATAATTACGTATTCTTATTTTTTACAACATAGGGAAACATCCAAAATTCATCCAGATTTGTCGAAGATCATTTTTTTTTGTGAAGTTCATAACAGACGTGTGAAACTATCATGTTCACAATAAAAGAACATATTCATCTCATATAAATGCATTCATCATCAGATAGAACTATATTAAAAAGAAATACCGGAAGAAATGCATTTAGAGGTTTTTCTTCAATATGTTGGTGAATTGTTTTACATAATAGTGTATCGTCAAGCGCATTCGGTCAATTTTTGGTTGTCTTTTTCGCTTTAACATCCACAAAAGCTGGAATAAATCCATCATAGCTTGAAGTAATTTCAGAAGAGCTTGCCCAAACCATACACAATGTTTGAGAGCACTCATGGGCGAACCAAAAAAAATAGTTTGAACGAATGCGGGTGACAATTTGGCAGTCCATTTACAACCAGTTTTGGCTTCCACGGACGAGGTAAAGTTTCATGGCAAACCTTCCATGATGTGGTCCAGATTGCGGGCATTTATTTAGCCTCTTAAGAGATGGTAAAATGAATACTTTTGCTCGGTTACTATGTAACTCTATGCACGCTTTGCGTGCAACACCTGCCTCTTGTTTTTTTTTTTTGTTGGTCCCTTGGTCGTAACCTTGGGGAACGGGGGGGTCTCCTAGACACCAAAACAAGCCTGGGGATTGAACCCGGCCCCCCAACAAATCAGAGACTGTATAAGGCGGGGTGTTTCCACCAGCGGTGGAAATTGGGTGTGAGTTGGATAGTCATGGTGGCCCTGGCTTTCCGTGCGCTGCACAAGAAAGGGGCATTTTCGATGGCATTGCGAAAGGCCTAGGTTCGTCTTGCTTTCTGCCTTCCTTGATGGAGAGAGTGCAAACGGAGTATGGCATGTTGTATGTTGTCCTGTATGGCATGGGGTATGGTAGCGATGAGAGTAGGTGTGGGGTTGCATTTGGGTTGCGCCCAACGCTCTTGCCAGATGCGATGGAGAATTGTGGCTCGGGTGATCTCCCATAGTGTCCTATCTTGTGTGGAGATAGTTGGTCCGAATAAGATGTTGGGTAGATGGGGGTTTATTTTTGGGAAAAATGCAGTGAAAAGAGAGCAGAGCCGCTTTGTCACTGGTTGTATGAGTTCACATTGTATGAAGCAATGCTCGATTGTTTCTGGTGAGGTACAGCGTGGACAGAGAGGCGAGGAGGGGGGTGGGAGGAATCGGTAGCGGTTGTTGACTTGGATGGATCGGTAAATTATGCTGAGTAAAACATCTTGTGTGCGAAGGCGGAGGGGGATTTCCATAACACTCTCGTGTATGTAGCGCCAATGGAACTGGACCTTGGGGTAGTGCTCTTCCCACTTAGATTTGTGAGTGGCTGTTGGTTCGTCAGTGTCTAGAAATACCCTATATAGGTCATGGAGTGTTGCTTTTGTTTTACCTAGTCGATAGCTTGGGATATCTTGTTGGTGGGGTGTGCCTAGGAAGATTCCGTCTCGGACATAGACTGGTGTGCTGACGGAGCCGTGAAGGGGGCGAGGAGGAGCCCATGGGTGTTTGCGCAGTTTTCCTGTGATGGTACAAACTTGGAGGGGAGCGCCCCAGATTTGATGATCTCTTTGGTAGAGTTTGTATATGATGCCAAGAGGGAGTCCGGTCAGGGAGGTGAGGTTGACATATGGAGAATATTTGTACATATCCATTAGGAGTGGCGGGTTGGTCATTATAGAAACCCAACTTAGGGGTAGATTTTGGCGAACTTCATCGAGGACGGAGAGTTGGCTGCGTGTCGGTTCTTTCCCGAGAGCTTTTATGAGCTTATCTCTGTCAAAAAGGTGGCAAATCTGGATTTCCTGAGTTAGCAGAAAGCGTTCTCGCGGGGGGATGCCGAAGGGTTGAGAGTTGGAGTTAAGGAGGTGTCTATTGTAGGCTACATATTCTAGACTTATATCTGGCCGAGTGAGATTTGGAGGAAGAATTGTAGGGCTCGTAGCCAGGAAGCAGGAGAAGTTCTTCCGCCATCGACTACTAATAGTGAAGGAGCGGAGGTTGACTATTGCCGGGTGCGAGAGGAAGAAATGTCCCTTTTTCGGTAGGCGTTGTGTATCCAACACTGTTTGTTTCCACTTCTCTCGAGGGGGTTGAAGGAAGTCATAGACCCATTTTGCACTTTGGGCGCATATGAGATGTGGAGCCCATTTTACGTGAATACCTTGTTCCGCTTTTGGGCAAACAATTGTTTTGTGCGTACAGAGGTGGACAAACTTTGTCGGGTCTTCTGGGACTCTATGTGAGGAGAGAAACTGATTGAGTGAAGTGGTAAGGGTGTTCATGAGATCATCTAGTGGGGGGAGAGTGTATGAGTTGTAAAGAAATTTAGGATTTAAGTAGGAGTTAATGGCGATGATTTTTGTCCGGAGTGGGCTACGGAAGTTGTTCCACAGAGGAATCGCAGTTTTGATCTTGGTCAATATGGGTTCCCATGTTGATCGTGCTTCAGGCACGGAGTGAAATTGTATCCCAAGGATACGTATTGGGCCATGGGAGATTGGGTATGGCGGTCTGGCAGGGATCTTCGTGTGGTTTCCAATTGGCAGTATGACTGTTTTAGTGGGGCTGACCTTAAGGCCGGTGTGATTAGCGACTGTGCGGAAAAGTTGTCGGGTTTGATTGAGTTCGCGAACTGACCGAATTAAAAGCGTTGTATCATCGGCATATCCTGCGAACCGGCAGTAGTCAAAGGATAATGAGGGTACTCCATAGAGATGATACTTGAGGTACGCGGATATTGGTTCCATGGCACAAATGAAAATGAGGGGAGCGAGGGGGCATCCTTGCAGGACTCCTGAGTGGAGGGTAATGGGGGCAGACAGGTGTCCGTTTATGAGGAGGCGTGTTGTGGTGTTTTTTTGGAGTAATTGAATCNTGTGGTTTCCAATTGGCAGTATGACTGTTTTAGTGGGGCTGACCTTAAGGCCGGTGTGATTAGCGACCGTGCGGAAAAGTTGTCGGGTTTGATTGAGTTCGCGAACTGACCGAATTAATAGCAATGTATCATCGGCATATCCTGCGAACCGGCAGTAATCAAAGGATAATGAGGGCACTCCATAGAGATAATACTTGAGGTACGCCGATATTGGTTCCATGGCACAAATGAAAAGGAGGGGAGCGAGGGGGCATCCTTGCCGGACTCCTGAGTGGAGGGTAATGGGGGCAGACAGGTGTCCGTTTATGAGGAGGCGTGTTGTGGTTTTTTTGTGGAGTAATTGAATCCACTTCAAAAATTCAAGCGGGATGCCAAGGTGGAGTAGAGCATGCATGAGATATGGTCTGCTGAGGGTGTCGTATGCCTTTTCAAAGTCTGCAGCAAGGAAATAGAGTTGTTGTTTGTTTTGAATGGCTCAATGTTGGACGTCGTGTAGTTGGGAAAGTGTATGCTGTATGTTACGTCCTTTTACAAAGCCGGTTTGATCTTGGTGGATGATGTAAGGGAGCGCTTGGTTCAGGCGAGTGGCGAGGAGTTTTGCCAGGATCTTATATTCTACAGTGAGGAGTGATATTGGTCTGTAGTGGGCGATGTTGTCTTTGTCTCCTTTCTTGGGGATGAGTGTAGTTATGGCCGCTGCAAACTGATCATGTGCAGAAGGGTTGTCAAGTATTTTGTAGTAGAAACAAAGAAGAGATGATGGGAGGTTGCTCTTGAGCCCGCAGAGGTGACGATAGAACTCCCCTGGGAGTCCGTCTGGGCCTGGAGCCTTGTGTCGGGATTGACTGAGGATGCTGTCGACAATCTCCGATTCGGTGATGGGTGCGATGAGCATGTTAATAATGTGTGGAGGGAGGCGTTTTCGCCGGTCCGGGGGCAGGATCTTGAGGTAGGTGTCAACATGTCAAGGGGGTTTGTAGATGTTTTAGTAGAAGTTAATGGCGATAGCCTCAATTTCCTTTTGGGAGGTGGCCTTGTGGCCTGTGGGTGTGGTAAGTTCTAGAATGGATGTTTGTGCCTTGCGTGTCGTGATGAGGGAGCTAAGAGTGTGAGAGGGAAGGGCGGCTTGCATGTGCCACCGAATGTCGGCAATTTGATGTAGGAAGTTGACGCGTGTCTGGAGATATCGGTTGAGGAGGGCATCTAGCCGGGTTACTTTGGCAGTTGCCGTGGGGGAGTGGTTTGCCGCTTGTAGGCGCCGGGCTGCCGCAAGTTGGTGTTGCAGGTGGGCAATTGTTTTTTGTGTTTGTCTGGCTTCCTGTTGACTGTATGACTTAAGGGCGCAGGTGAGGGTGGCTTTAGATGAGAGCCAGTCCTCTGAGATGAGCTGATAGAGATCACGAAGCATCGCCACAATACGACGTCACGCAGCCTTAGGCAAGCAACGACGATTCGTTTGCACCGCCTTCGATGCCAACAGAGACCTCACCTCCAGTTTTCATTTTCGGTGAAAATGCCGATGCCCCCCTGTTTTGTCACCAGTGATCCTCACATACCCATCCGTCAGAACAATAAACCCCATCCACCCCTCCCTCGGAACGATAAGCTCCATTCGCCCCTGTGTTGGAAAAATAGGCATCATTCGCCCCTGCGTCAGAAATATAAGCATCATCCTCCCTTGCCCCAGGACAATAGGTCTCATCCGCCCCCACCTCAAAACAGTATGCCCCTTATACCCCCTCGGGTACATGGCGCCGAGGGGTACATGGGGCTTATTTCTTTGAGGCAGGGGCGGATGAGGCTTATTATTCTGGGGCAGGGGCGGATGAGGCTCATCGTTCCGAAGCAGGGGCGGATGAGGCTTATCGTTCTGACGTAAGGGTGAATGGGGCTTATCGTTCAGACGAAGGGGCGGATGGGGCTTATAGTCTGACATAAGGGCGGATGGGACTTATCGTCTGAAACGAGGGGTATGTGGGCTTTTCGCCCTTTCATTTTGGGCCCCTTTTGTTTTGGCCATTGGTAGTAAGCGACTAAGGCAAGGGGGACTACCTCACCACCAAAGAAGCTCAACACCCTCAATTCACCTTGGGTGGGGCCCCTTTTGTTTGAGATCTATCATCTCAATGTGAATTATGTTTCTACTAAAAAATCCAAATGGATAGGTTCCAAAGGGTCCTCATAAGGTACCAACATGTGAAGTTTGAATAATGAGGTGTTATTACCAATGTTTTAGTCCAAGTCGAAACAAACACAAGGCCTAGGCTGAGGAGATCTTGTTTCATCCCATATAATAACAGAATATTCAGATTGGATATCTTTGATTTAATTTCTTCGCCAGTCAGAAGTCGTGAAGAGCACTGGGCTATTACTGGACATATTATGTTACACTCGGACTGGCTTTTGGCCATTTCATTAAACACTAGATATAGGAATAAAATGAGGAAGCAAATAAAAGGGAAAAGTTGGAAAGATTGTGATTTCCACATAACTTGTACGAATGAAGAAAGAAAAGAGAGAATGAGCTAAAGAACTTCCCATACCATGATTGCGGTCATCAGGGCTAATACCTGAATTCTTGACCATGTGCTCTCAACTGATTGATAGTCATTACACAAAAGAAGAGAAAACTTCCAACATGCAATGTATTCCTCCAACAATCCCTTGAAAACAAGAACGATGATCAGGTATTCTTATCCCCCATGGTCAACAAAAAGTTCAATTCACTGTGGTGGACTTGATCGTGAAACAACTTTTGGCAAACCAGGTTTGTGCAGGATTCTTACACCAAGGGTTCTAAGAAGACTAGGAATGATTGAGACCACAATAGCGAAAGAGCTACCACTCAAAACCTCATACAGTTAGTCAATTTCTTTATCCGAAACGACACCTTCACTCTCATCTAGGTCTTGAAGACCAATGTGGCCTGATGGTTGTTGGGAGGACTGAGATGACCATCGATCACCAAGGTTGGCAATAATGAATCCGAGGAACACCTGAAAAGAATCTCCATTGAAGTCCACATCCAGTGCACAACAAAAAACAATGGCACATTCATCATCATCCACACATATGAAACACAACGATGGAGATTAAAGAGGGCATGCATTCTCCAGCGACACACCGCCCCTCATCCCCTGTTCCCCTTACCCAACCACTTTCCCTTCTTCCCCCCTACCCTCCACCCCATCCCCCCTTAAGTGGCAAGGGCAGCGGGGGATGGGGGGCACACAAAACTTGTCGAGGAATCCTCCCACTTGCTTGACACGGCATAGGTGCCCCAACTGCTAACCCTGGCCGAGTGTTCTTGTTCTAGACTTACTGCAAAATGTCGAGACACACAAACACATTCAATGACCATCAGACTTGCTACTTACCCCAGCAGACCCGAGCATGTAGACAAGCGAGTAGCTGCGCTGGTGCATGAACATGTCGGCGACCATCGCCAGAGGGATGGTGAGGGAGAGCCCCAATGTCGCCACTAGCGGCGTCGTCCAAACCACCGACAGCGCCCTGTGCGTGCCACGAGACAAAAGGTGAGTGTGAGAGAGATGTGCAGCAGACACCGAGCTAAATATGTGCAGCAGACACCGAGCTAAACATGTGCAGCAGACACCGAGCTCAACACATGCAGCAGACACCGAGCTAGATATGTGCAGCAGACACCGAGCTAAATATGTGCAGCAGACACCGAGCTGAATATGTGCCACAGACACCGAGCTAAATATGTGCAGCAGACACCGAGCTGAATATGTGCCACAGACACCGAGCTAAATATGTGCCACGGACACCGAGCTAAACATGTGCAGCAGACACCGAGCTGAATATGTGCCACAGACACCGAGCTAAATATGTGCAGCAGACATCGAGCTAAATATGTGCCACAGACACCGAGCTAAACATGTGCAGCAGACACCGAGCTAAATATGTGCAGCAGACACCGAGCTAAACATGTGCAGCAGACACCGAGCTGAATATGTGCCACAGACACCGAGCTAAACATGTGCAGCAGACACCGAGCTAAATATGTGCCACAGACACCGAGCTAAATATGTGCCACAGACACCGAGCTAAATATGTGCAGCAGGCACCGAGCTAAATATGTGCAGCAGACACCGAGCCAAAAGGACGGTTCGCAGTGCTCACAAGCTCTCTGCATACGGAACGGAACAGAACATTTCAGAACGGGATGGGAAAGGAATGGAATGGAATGGAATGGAGTGGAATGGCATGGGATGGGATCGGATGGGATGACATGGCATGGCATGGGATGGGATGGGATGGGATGGGATGGGATGGGATGGGATGGGATGGGATGGGATGGGATGG
>SZWC01025083.1:23466-35806 GCA_023375785.1 Penium margaritaceum | reverse complement strand
GAGAGAGAGAGAGAGAGAGAGAGAGAGAGAGAGAGAGAGAGATAGACATAGGGGGGGAGGGAGGAGGGGTTAGATGGATAGAGGATGGAGGCCAACTACAATGTGATAGTGAAGAAGGAATTGATGTGGTGATGTTGTCTTGGATGAAACCATGGAAAAAGTTGTCATTACGTATTCATTGTTCAAATCCCTCCCTTCTGCCTGGAGGGATTTTCCAGGCGGAAAATCCCTCCCACCGGACTCACTTCCGGAAGCTGCTACCTTGGTGACTTTTTGATCTGCTTCGCTTGGTTTCGATTTGGCGTCGGCGTGTTTGGCGTCAGAGGTTCCATCCGGGATAGGTTTGCCTCGGCCACTTCATTCGGCTCTCGCTGTCCTCTTCACCGCACAATTGCTCTTCCAATTCCGGCTAAGGTATCATGTAACCATTTATGTGTTCTTTATGATTTGTTGCAAAGTGCAAAGACTCCAATACCAAATTTTTTATTTGTTTGTTGATGATGTTGTCAGTTTTGCAAGTAATGGCAACTCCCTTCAAGTTCAAAAAGGAAAACTAGCCATCACAAAGCATTAACCCATCGTGTAACACTAAGCCATCACAGACAAGTGCGTCATGAAATACTTGGCCATCAAAAACTGAGTGGCCATCATGAATGAATTGGCCCTCATGTAATACTTGGACACAATATCACTGGTGTCATCCATGGTCAGTTTAAGGGTGAGAATTTACGACATTACTTCTCCTATAGAGTCTGAGATCCATGCCAAAGTGTGGTGCCTCCATGAGTTCATCAAGCACATGCATGAGCATATACTTCCATAATGAATCCTGTTACTAACATCACGTGTATATCCCCGAAAAAGATCATGTTGAATCAGGGTTCAAACATTACCTACTGAATGTGAAAACACTGGAGTATGCATCATTGTAGCCGGAGGGCCGGTTCGGCCCTCCCTCCTCGTTGAAGCGAGGGGTGGTTGCACACCACCCCTCGCGTCAGCGAGGGCTGGCGGACGGCCAGCATTTCGCTGGCCGCCGGCCAGCTCGCTGCCGGACGGCTGGACGGCCAGCGGCCGGCCAAGTGACAGGCCGGCCACCAGCCGGCCAGCCGCCAGCCGCCAATCGCGGCCTCAGCCCGATCAGCGGCTGGGAGCCACAAGGGCCTCAAGGGCAAGGCCTTGTGGCCTCGTGCCCTTACCCACCCTTGCCCTCCTTGCAAGCGAGCGAGCGAGGATGAGGGATAGGGGGAGTGAGGGTGAGAGCGAGAAGCGAGGGGAGCACACGAGAAAAGTCCACGCGGAACCGCCGACGATTTCACACCGAACTTGAGTTCGTTTAGGACAAACTATGAGTTTCAAAACTGGAAAAACTCGTGCAAACTCACGAGTTCGAGGTAATACCCCCTCGTTTCTGACCTAGAACAAGGGGGTGAGGTAAAAATGGAAATGGGCCTCCCGGAGACTTGAATAATTCAAGTCTCCCTACATAGGGTCGTTGATGACGATTGCCCCAGTGTGATGCGAAGGGGAAAACCCCTCGAGCAAGCTCTGGATACCATTATGCAAACTCTGACGATGACCTAAGCGCAGGAGCTGGAGGTTCCGACCCGTTACAGTGGTTCTCAGAGCCAGACGATCTCCACGACTAAGGGTTCAACAGAAGTAGCGGCTACATCATATACAAATTACCGCCGGAGCTACAAGGAGAAGCACAAACGCCAATAGGGACTACAACATCTAAACTTCACGGATTGAAGCATCGTAGTGCATTGGAGAGCTAGAAAAGAGCTCTACTTGGTGGAGCCTCTTCTCTCCAGTCCCTACTCACCTCCAAGGGGCTAGGATGATTTTTGTTGGACAGGGTGGGGAGTTCCCACCCCTAAAACCCACCAAATCTTCACCATTTTCAAGGCTCCTTCAAAACCCCTTCAACCAAAAACTGGGGAGGAACCTTTTTCCAAGACCAGAGGCTCCCAGGACCTGAGACGCCAAGGAAAGAAAGAAGGAAAAGGAGGCCCAAGGATTTTTGTTGTTGGATGCCTCTCTACCGTCGTAGGGCACAAGGGAGCCACCACCAAGGAACGCAAGAGGCGCCAAAGAACTGAAGAGGAGGCCAAGGAAGACAAGAAGACAAGAAGAAGACAAGTGGAAAGAAGTAGAAATTCTTAGGAATTTGTAGAAATTTCTCCTACTCTTTGCACTTGTTTTGTGAGCCGTACTCACATATCTTGTCATTTCCTTATGTAGTCCTTCTTTGTTTTCCTAGGTACTAGTCATTGCCAATCGCTGTGAGTCACAGCTTAGGAAGACTAGTTCCAAAATCCATGCCCTTGTGCCGACGTGGCAGCCTAGGAAAACGGAAATCAAATCTATAATTGCCTCACCGATTGTGAGAGCAAAACTTTAGGAGACGATTGTTCCTCAAATTTCTGGGGTGATCCTCACAACGGTCTTCACGTGCTAGTTGCACGGACAACGAGATGGCAAGTGCCGGACCATCCCAAACCAACAAGGGTAAGGTGGTGACGGCCTCACCACACACCCTCTGTGGACTCCAAATTTTGGGAGCCGCAGCCGCGAGGCGGCGGCTCCCAAAGGCAATCGTACCGCCAAAGGCAACCGTCGCCAATCTCGACGACACCATAAGAGCTCGACGAGCACGTTGACGTGCACGTGGGCAACCTCCATGCGACGGACAATGTGCTGGAGGAGGATCACCCGGGCGGGGATCCCGACAAAGAGCACGACGCCAACGATGGCAAAGGCGACGAGGATCGCGATCATCGCCATCGCCGTGTGGCAAACTCAAGCCGATCGCTTGAGAAGGGCAAGGTACTCGCCGCATCACCTTAAGCTGTCGACAACAGTGAGGTTGCCGAGAGAAGCAAAGGCGCCAAACGCAGCCACGTAGGAAGTTCCTTCGAGGACAAGCTAGACAATGTTGCCGCAAAGGCAATTCGTGATGACCGCCAAAGTCTGGCCGAGTTGGCCGCCGAGGCGGCGGGCCGACTCAAGGTCACCACCGATGGTGGAGGTGCGGCACCACCCGGAGGAGTGGGGACGGACCCCCCTTCCTACGATGTGGCCGCAATAGGGCAGACCAGTGCCCACTTGAGTGTCATCGCTGACAAAAGCCTCCTTTGGAAGGTGGGACTCCTTGGAGGCGTGTACTCAAACGGTACCCTCCTGTAGTGGGTAAAGGTGCACGGACAACGCGAGGCCCTGAAGGGTATCGTCGATGCTCTGACGACATCAGACCTCAAGTTCGCATTCACCAACCGGCAAGCCCACGTTGGGCAGAACATCATGGACTTCGACCGTGATCGCCAACAGCAGCGCCTCGCCGGAAATGAGGCAAGCCGCCGATGCAACGACCTCGACAAGGCGTTGCAGAGTGTGACCCAGGTGCAGATGCGGCAGCAGGCGCTGTGCGCCGCAGCTGCTGATGCCACAGCGATGACAACGATGACTTGCCTACCTCGGCAACTTTGGGACCGGTCATGAACACGTCCTTCCTCCAGAGTGTATAGATCTTCTGAAAGAGCTTGAAGCTGGCTGAATCCAATGGAGCATGTTCTTCGTGTCCACAAGGCTCCACTCAGCCAATGGGACGACCTTACCACGACGAGGCTTGAAGACAAGCCCTTCAAGTATGTGGTCAAGGAGTGGATTGCACAACAACCGCACCTTGAGTGGCATCTCATGCCATTGGAGGCATCCTACACGATCATGCGTAAGAATTGCACTCAGCATGAGGAAGCGCAGCGTGCCTTCCACAAAATCAAGGACTTCAAGCAGCTGGGTGGCTTGCTCGAAGCTTACTTGAGCGAGTTCACCGCACTCATAGAGGAAGCCGAAAGCTTCACTAAGGGCGATGGGACTCAGACCGTCAAGTACCCGGAGTGCATGATTTTGGAGTACTTTTGTGACACTTTGGCCAGCGAGACGTTGAAGGACAAGACCATCACAACAGCAACCGGCCAGGCTTGGACAAGCTAGAGGGCGTTGGAGGAATACATGAGTGAGGAGTATTCGGCGAACCCAAAACACTACTCGGACGCACAGCCAAACGTGCGTACACAGCAAGGCCGCGACATGTGCATGGACGCTGGCGGGACTCAAGGAGCAGCTGGGCAGCGGAGCGGGCCAAGGGAAAGCAGCCCGCAAACCCTCCAGCCAAGAAGACTGGCGGGTACAAGACCCCAAACCACAAGCGCAACTGTAACAATGACGAGCCGCAGTCGGCGCGTGAGCGTTGCAACACAACATTTCGCGACGGACTCTGCCACAACTGTATGTAGCCTAGTCGCTTTACAGCTCAGTGCCCAGAGGCTACTGGTAGTGGACAAGAGCCTGTGGCGTTAGTCATAATTGTAGAACCCTGTGGGGAGGGTGCAAAAGGAGGCCACAGACAGGACTGTGGACAGGGTAGCGGTTGCGGCAATGGGCCCGGCCGTGGTAACGGACAAGGCCGTGGGGCGGGTTTTCCCCACCCCTAAGGGACATTAATGGGGACCACTTAGGAGTTAAACTGGATCACGAGTGGGGGTTCATGGTTTCAGACAAAGATATTAAACAACTTGATTTTTTTACGAGTTAAAATTTCTCTCTTCTTTTCTCCCCTCTCACTGAGCCTCATTCTTCACTTGCTGATCGACATAGCCCACTAAATCTTGCATCACCGGATGAGATGCATGACCGGACCTGTTTAGTGGTAACGAGACTGACCATTGTGCAAAAATTGTGTAACACAGTGATTGAAGCAAACGCCCTCAAAACGATCAGTTCAATCACGTTCGGGGTACCTTTAGTCGATGATTTCGATCCAGTGAAATTAAAAGACTGGAAGGTGCTAGCCAAATTCACACGTACCCACAAGATGTGGACTCGAGTAGGTGAATCATGGGAGCTGCGGCGTCCGCAATGTAGATTCTATTTTTATCACAAACTTGGCTTCCCATCGTCAAGCCTGTTCACTCAGAAGAGTGGAGGCAACATGACAATGTAGTTCAAAGGTCACCTAGTTGGTACTCCCGTGAACGTAGTTGCTGATACTGGAGGGGATGACTCCTTTGATAGCCTTGGCTTCACCCGACAGGTTGGCCTGAAGTATGAGCCATCGAATGGCGCAGTTGTCGTCGGTGACAGCCGTACGATACCCGTGATTGGTACTTGTAAAGCAATGATTTGAATTCAAGGGTACATACAGGGTGTTACGTTGAAAATACGCAACCTTCTTGACCCATTTGACGTGGTGCTAGGCGATTGCTGGCTCTGTAAAAACAGAGCTCTAATGTGCTTTGAATCAAAGCGTTTGATCTCTGAAAAGGACAGCGTCCCTTTACATTGATTCCAAGTACGGAATTGTCGCCAACCCGAATCAAAGTCCATGCCAGCTTGTCTGCAATGCAGGTCAAGAGACGTATTCGACAAGGTTGTTGATACTTCTTGGCCCAACTGCAGAAAGTGGAGGTCGACATGAAGGAAGACACACCACAAGAGATCAAACCTCTATTGGCGGAGTTCTCGGATGTATTCCAAGACCTACCAGCTGGGCTTCCGCTAGAACGACACATGGGCCACGCCGTTCTGCTGGAGCCGGAGGCGACTCCTCCGTTCAGACCCATGTATTACCTTAGTCCACCAGAATGGCAAGAGGCCAAACGCCAAATCAAGGAGTACCTTGCAAGAGGATGGATCAAGCCAAGTATCTTGCTGTATGGTGTGCCGATCCTCTTTGTGAATAAAAAGGATGGTGGTTTACGCATGTACGTGGATTACCGGGCGTTGAACAAGCTGACGGTGAAACATCGATTCCCCTCACCGTGGATTGAGGACATTTATGACCAACTCCAAGGGGGACGTGTACGGACCGTTTGACCCTTCCATTGGTTGTGCTGCTCCTTTAATTTCATCGACAATCATAGCCGCAAACTATACCTCTAAAACATGAAAAAGGGAGTGATGCGCTGTCATCAATGGAGACATATGTGGCAGTGGAGTGGCAACAAACAGAGTACAAGGTAAAAGGTGTTCCAGATCGGCATTGGTGCTGAGTACAAGGGCTGCTCTATATAGATGAAGGGCAAGGAGATCACATGGTAGAAAAGAATGCCATATTCTCCAAAGCAGAACAGTATCACTAAAAGGGCAAGAGAACACCATACTCAACATAATCAGGTCCATGATGAGCAATTCTAGCCTTGTACACAAATACTGGGGCAATGCGGTGTGGACAACGGCATGCATCATGAACCTGATGTCAAAAAAGCCACTTAGAGACGCGGATTCTAAGGTGTGGAAGATGCCAGACGAAGTGTGAAATGAGAGGACGTCAATTATAGCTCACTTATGCACGTTTGGATGTGTTGCTCATTCTGTTGTGCCAGCATGGAAGGGGTAGGAAAAACTGGATGCATGCACCTCCCGGTGCACATTCGTTGTGTACAAGAGTGGGAGCAAGGCATATTGACTCTTTGAACAGTGGAGAAAACAAATTGTGAAGAGTCATCATGTCAAGTTAGTTGAGGACAGTCATTGGATGGACGAGGTTCCAGGTCTATCCAAGCGGAGGAAATGGCTACCACTCCTTAAGGGAGAGACACTTGAGGATATAAAAGGCTCCAACCGCTGGTTACCATTTGGGGGATGGAGGAGCGGCTGATTTGAGTTCAGCTAAGTTGAACGATGAGTTCAAAGCGTGGGAAGTAGTGAAAATGAACAAGGATTAAGGGAGTACACCCAGGCCTCCACGATCCCTAAAACAAGGGTAGTAGGCTAGCAGTGTGAGTGGCGCCGTAAGGGAGCAGCAGCAACAGAAGCAACAAAAGTAGTAGTAGCGTCAGGAGCAACATTTTCCCGAACAGTAACAATCCGAGAGAAGCGGACACATAATGAGGACGACAGCACGATATGATGCCGTAGAGGACATTTGGACTGGGTTTGATCCATGATTCTTTTCGTAAGAGGAGCAAGAGACTTTCAAGGAGGCGTTGGAGCGGATAGATGGGGATGAGTGGAAGGGAGCTAAGAAAATCTCATATTGAATCCCATGAGAACGGCTCCTGGGAACTGATCGACAAGCAGAGGGTAAGAAAATCATCGGCTCCAAGTGGATAGTCAAGAAAACTCTCACTAAGAAGGTGAAGGTGGAAGAATACAAGGCACAGTTGATGGCAAAGGGATACATCGAGGGAAAGGATAGACACTAAAATGAAGAATTTGCAGTGGTGTCGAAGTTCACCGACCCATACCATACCCAGTGGCGGAGGTGCGTGACGACGAGGTCCACCAAATGGACATGATTTCTGTGTTTCCTAATGGTGACGAGGAAAAAGGAGGTCATCATGGAGGTGCTAGGTTGGGGATGGATGCGTCGTTGTGGAAGGTGTGCCGGCTTTGAAAGGCGCTCCATGGGCTGAAGAAAGCAACAATTATGTGGTACCTCCACATAAGTGACTTCAAGTGCTGGGAGGTAGATCACGGTGTGTACGAGTAGGAGTCATGGTTAAACCATATTGTTGTTATCTACGTGGATCACTTTATCCTCCTGTCGTCGGATGTGAAGGAGTTTGTGAACCTAAAACGACGGATAGATGGTCGGTTCAAAACAAATGATATGGACGAGCTCGAGTACTACCTGGACGTCTCAATTAAGAGGGAACGAAGGCGCACACACTGGAGATGGGGCAGACAAAGCACGTGTAAGATGTGCTCTGCCACTACAAAATGGACTGTAATCCCATTGTTACACCAATGGCATAAACGTGTGAGTTGAGCTCAAGCTTGGGGTCGAGCACGGATGAGGAGAACAAAGAGATGGCAGGTGTGCCGTACTAGTCCGCAGTGGGGAGCATCATGTACACCATGGTGGTAATGTGGCCCAATGTGGCCTTTGCGGAAGGCCAAATGAACTGCTATGTTGCTGACTCGGGGCCGTTGCATTGGCAAGCGGTGAAGCGGATCCTCTACTATCTCTAGGTGACAAAGCATTTGCGGCTTGTGTTTGGCGTGGGACTGTTGAATGACTCCCTCCATTTGGTCGGCTACTCTAATGCTGACTGGATTGGTGATGTGAATGATGGAAAATCAACGTTAGGGTACATGTTCGTGCTTGTTCATGCCGTAGTGTCATGGGAAAGCAGGAAGCAAGATTGTGTGGTGCTCTTGAGCACCGAGATGGAGTACATCGCGCTCGCAAAGGCACAAAAGAGGCAGTGTAGCCACGACGGCTGCTGAAAAAGATTAGAGTATTGCAAAAGAAGCCCACGGTGCACAATGTGGATATCATGCCACCAGCCTCACCCAAAGCCCACTGATGTACAGGTAGACCAAGCACATCGAGATCTGGCATCAGCATGCGCAGGACTTGGTGGCAAGGGGAGATCTGGCTATTGTGCATTGTGGCACAAAACGCATGCTCGCCTACTCCATGGCCAAGGTGCGACCCAAGAACAGGCACAACATGGGCTGCATGAAGCTCGGTCTATTATGTGAGGCCTAGAATGCCATAGGTTCCAAGGTTAGAGCATCAAGGTTGTGGTGCAAGGGGGAGAGCATCATTGGGCACATACAATTGTTGCTTGTGCAAAAAACGTCAATGACAGAACCAGTTTCTTGTTATCACCCCTTAGCTTACATGCCTTACTCTTGTATACCTGGTGATCATCTCCGATCATTGCAACCTGCCCTGCACTTTGACTTCTTTGCTGACCCTGCTATCTATGCTCCCTCTCCAATGACTCACCCTGTCTATCCTTCTCTCTTTGCTGGTACCATTGCCCCTGAACGGCCTGCTCCTGGCACAGGTCTCCATGCCCTCAGCCTTATGGCTGCCTTTGTATAACCAAATGTAGCCCTTCGCCTCTGCGTAATCATGGACGAGCCTGATTGTGATTTCTTTGCTGCTCAGATTGACATGAACACAAAAGGGGCCTCGGTTTTCATCACGCTCGTCCAGAGAAAAGTGTTGCAACCATTTCACCTGTCTTCGAGACTGCGTGTAGGTCAGGTTCCATTGAAGGTCTCTCCCATTGGGAGCATACCTTGTTCCAAAGCTCCCTAATGAAGTCCCACAATGTATGATACGACCAGAAATTGGAATAAAACTGCTCAAAGGAGAGAAGTGCCATGTGCACTTGTCTATTTTCCTGTGCAGCAATATTCGTTCACACAACTACCTGTTTCGGAATTGTCATGCATTTTCCATGTTTTTTGAAAAATTGTCACTCAAGCTGGCTCAATGCAACGTTGTTTGGAGACATGTTCGTAGGCTGACCAACCTATTTGAGAGGCAGCAACTCATAAAAGATTGGAAGGATAAGAGGGATGGATGGAATTTTTTTTCTTAGGGCAAGAAGAAGGAAAAATTAGAGAGGAAGAATGCAGAGGGACACATGAATGAGATGCCATGAGAAAAACATGAAATCCAACAAGAGAAAAGTATAAAACGAGAGTGATTGGGAAAAAGAAAGAAAGAGAAAGGGAAGATGGCGATCAAGAGAGGGGAAGAGAGATAAGGTGGGTGTGAGAGAGAGGGAGTATGGCTAGAGAAAGAGAAGGTACGTAACTAGGAGGGAAAGACAGGTGCAGAAAAAGGTGAAGATGTTGAAAGAGAGTAGACAGACATCCATATCCCCTTCCAGGATTCCAATATGATTATAAGTACATGGTTGGTAGGAGCCTGAAAAGGAAAACATAAAGAGAAATAGATCTAAAAAAGAGCTCATAGCATGTATGCCATGCAGAAAAGATGGCACTGTGTTGCCACATCAGCACCATACTGAATGAGCACGTTGGAAACTTCCTGCTGATCATGTTCCACTGCCACCATCAGAGCATTCTGCTGATTGCCATCCAGAGCTGCCACATTGGCTCCATGCTGGAGTAGCACTGAAGCCATATCAACGTAACCGCTCTCCGCTGCAATGTGCAAGAGAGTGTCGCCTCGCCGGCAAATGTCGTTCACATCCATCCTGCTATACGAGAGCGGCAAGAGAAACGAGACCACATTGTGGTGTCTTGAACCTCCTGCCATGAACAATGTGCTGCTTGTGCGGAGTCGGTTGGCAGGGGCATCTGCACCTGCTTCAAGCAGCAACGAGCATGTCTCAAGGTGTCCGTTGGATGCAGCATACATGAGTGGAGTCCACCGAGCGTAGTTGGCCTTCTCCACGACAGCCCCTGCTTTAAGAAGTACAGAAACTGTCTCCGAGTGTCCTCCATGTGCAGCCATGTGCAGCGGTGTGTCATAGCTATGGTCCTCCGCATCCAGCTGCGCACCTTCGCTTATGAGGAGGGCTGTCGTTTCCGCATGCCCATTTTGTGCAGAAAGGTGCAGTGCTGTTGTCCCCTTGTTGTCTTCGGCTTGCAAGCGAGCGCCGTGCTTTGCGAGCAGTCGAATGACCTCCGTGTGACCTTTGCTAGCAGCGTGGTGGAGCGCATGCATTCCCTTCTCATCATGTGCATGCACGTTTGTACTCCCAGCGAGGAGAATGGATACGACATCTGCATGTCCCTTCCGCGAAGCGCGCATCAGCGCCGTCGGTTCGCTCCAATAGCTGTCGTCGCAGGCTGCACCGGCACTGAGGAGTTGCTGGACGACGCCAGCATGACCGCACTCAGCCGCAGTGCACAGCGCACCCGAGTACGGCCGTGGTGGCCCCCAGAGATCCCACCTTGCTGTGTTCACAGGTGCCCCTTCCTTCAGCAGCACTGCGACTGTGTCATAATCGCCGCCACCAGCGGCAGCCACGAGTGGTGTCCGATGAGTCCCATCCTCGCTGGATACATCTGCCCCTGCAGCAGCAAGGGCGGACACTGCATCACTCTTCCCCAACCCCACGGCCACATTGAGAATGCTGCGGCCCTCCGAATCTGTCTCCCAAGCGAGGGCGCCGTTGTTGAGCAGCAAGCGAGTGGCATCCCCATTGCCGGTCCCTACATCAACCATCAAACCCGAGCGGGGACCGCACTCCCCGGGCCAAGATGCTGCACCGTGCTCAAGCAACAATGCGGAAATGTCCTCGTGCCCATGCTCTAGTGCAAGGTACAGTGCAGAGCAACCATCCGCCTGTTTTGTTGCTACGTCACAGCCGGATCGAAGGAGCTCTGCAGCAGCATCCAAACGACCATGGGCTGCTGCACTCATCAGCGGCGTCCACATGTCCTTGCTGACCATCGTCACATCAGCACCGTGCTTCACAAGAACTCTGATGATGTCAGCATATCCACCACGAGCGGCTACAAAGAGAGGAGTGGTTCCATCCCTGTCATGCACATTGGCATCCATTCCATGATGCACAAGCAGAGTTACAATCTCCAGCTGCCCTGCAGCAGAAGCGCACAACAGCGCATTTGGTTGCATTGCTGAGTGCACCCGCTGTCCTGCCCCAGCCTCCAGCAACACCTCCACCACCTCCTCCTTGCCAGAATCCACGGCGATGTAGAGCGCATCACGCCCGTCCGTCCTCTGAGTCCTCGCCTCCGCACCCTTCCTCATCAGGAGTGACACCATCCTCGTGTTCCCGGTTTCCGCTGCCACCATCAGCGGCGACCACATTCTGTTATCAGCTGCATTCACATCTGCGCAATTCTTGATCAGCAGCCCCGCAACATCAGCCCTTCCCGACCATGCAGCGTGGTGCATGGCTGTCCGGCCCTCATCATCCCTTGCTGACACATCTGCGCCAAAGCGAATCAGCAGCTCAGCGACCTCCAACGAGTCCTCCTGGGCAGCCATCATCAGCGCCCTGCAACCGCCCTCAAACATCTCATTCGGATTTGATCCTGACCGGAGCAGAAGGGACACCATGCGGGCATGCCCCTTGCGCACTGCTAGAGAGAGCGGAGTAGCCTTCATGGCGTCCCGTGCATGCACGTTTGCCCTCCCCTTAGAGATGAGAAGCCGTGCTGCAGCGAGTTGGTTCCCGCTCGCTGCCATGTGCAAGCCAGTCCGCCCTTCATTATCCGTCGCGTGTGCATCTGCACCGGCATCAAGCAGAGCGGAGAGTACGCCAGTGTGCCCAAGTCTGGACGCAACGTGCAAGGCAGTTGAGCCCTCCGCACTCTTTCTGTTCACATCAAAGCCGTGTGCAATGAGAAGCGACGTTATCTGCACATGTCCACAGGCTGCAGCTGATATCAGTGGAGGCCAGCTCTCCTTTGAGCTTCCATGAGAGTCCACGCCTCTCCCTGATGACGCCAAGAGCCCTCCATTTCCCATGCTCTTGCAAGGAGGTACAGCAGTACCACAATCCCCCGGGTAGGAAATTGTAGTCCCACCATCTCTGACCTTGCCAACCCGCTGAGGAGGAGGAGGAGGAGGAGGAGGAGGAGGAGC
>SZWC01025083.1:4386-18309 GCA_023375785.1 Penium margaritaceum | reverse complement strand
GAGGGAGGGAGGGAGGGAGGGAGGGAGGGAGAGAGAGAGAGAGAGAGAGAGAGAGAGAGAGAGAGAGAGAGAGTTGAGCTCGCCTTTCGCGATGTTGTTGGAACTCTTCGCGACATCGGCATCCGTTGCGCCATCCTCACTGGTTTCCCCATGGGTCGCAGGATGCGCGGTCTCACTTAGGTGTTCAGCGGCCATGTCGATAGAAGAGATGATAGACCCCCGCGAGGAAGGCTGTTCGGCGGCGTGCGGAGAATTTTCGCGATGCGACAAAGGCGTGCGTGGGCGATCGACTTGAACCGCTGAGGCCGAAAGCGCGAGGCAGCTTGGGCGACAATCACGCGCGTCCGAGGGCTCTTGTCGGCAATGGCCCACAAAGGCCAACCTACTTGCTGCGCGGTCACCTCCGAGTCTCGGTCGTACCCGTGGTACACAACGCCGTCGTGACAACGGCTTCCGCGCCGTACGCTGACCACTGAGGCGGGTGCGCTGGTGTGCTACGCGTCTAAGCCTGCCCACTCAGGAGCACGCACGCTCCTCTTGTGGCCAAACGCAGCCTGCGGTGCGTCTGACCTCAGCGAAGCGCAAAATCCGTGTTGCTCTGCGACGGAATGTGTCGGATGCTGTAGATGCTGACCGTGCTCAAGGTCGACTGTGCCGAGCTGGCATCACGCCGATTGGACCGGGCATGGATGGCGGATGGCGACTTGGAGTTTGCATGACTGGAGCAGGCGTTTTGTGAGAGGGACAAGGCCAGTGGTTTTGAGGAACCGTGCCGCCGTCCGTCGGGTGAACGTGCACTGCACGGCAAGCTCGCGGCTTGGGCGAAGATCGTCAAACGCCAGCGCTGCGTGGTGCGCAGGGCTGTTGAAAGGGCGGCGTGACTAGTGTCCTACCTACCTACGTACCAAATTTCAAAATACAATTTACATTTCTGGAAAAGCCACACTAAAAATACATTGGAAAATGCACTCAGCTCAGGAACATGGATATGGCAATGCTGTATTTGCTTTTGCCATGAAGTAGTGGATATGGAAATTTCAACGATGAGGCATCCAAAATTCGTGCAAACATTCTAAGAACCTCTAAAACGTCTTCATGGACGTTGAAGGCGACGTATGCTTCGCTCTCTTTTGACTTCCGGAAGTGAAACTAAGCGCGCTTCCGCTGCAACGTGTAACACGTAGCATATCGTGTAGAAAAAGACGATTCCGTACACCATGTAAGACAGACTGCCGGCTAGTGAACGGCCGGTGGCCCAAAAAAACAAAATGCATAGGAACGCATCATCTATCCGCAGTCGCTGTCGAACCGACTATGGTGGTTTCCACACGAAGTTGTCAAAATACCTGACAACTCGTAAAAACCAACGAGGGTTGACAACCGGGTAACCGTAGTCGCAGTCAGTCCATGTCAAACTTTTGTGTAAAACAGTTTAAATTATTTGTCCGAAAGATCGGCGATCGATACGTCCCTGTGCAGCTGTGAACTCGATTTGCTGAAATTCGATAAATAGTCTGGTTTCTGTGACTGCGACGTTGATTGCGTCTGCGAATTTCTTCCCAAACATAAACATTCCAGTGCGACGTCGGTTGCGAATGCCAGAACTCACACTCGACGGCGACTGCGAATGCGTGGATGGACGACGCGTTCGGACGACTGAAATTTGTCAAGGTCATCCATGTACACGTAGGATAACAGCTGTTTCCACAACCCTCAACATCCAGAACCACATGGTTTACCACACTGGACGCCGAAGCGCGCTTGGTTTCACTTCGCGAAAGTCAAAAGAGAGCGAAGCAATAAATGCGTAATGCGAAATCGGTCTCCATCGTCTTTTCATCCGTAATGACAGATGGCAATGATTGCTTCAACAAAGAACAAAGTTTGCGGTTAAAAATAGTCTAGAGTAAGTGGTGAAGCCCCATTAAGAATGCCCACATAAATCCACACAAGAAAGAGAGATGAATCCTGACAACATCAACTTGGTCATTGATGTACTTATGAAACGGTTTTGCAATCCTACAATGTAAAAAGTTGACACCTTCCCACATTTGGATAACTCTATAGGGTTCTTTTGTTTGTAGTATTTTGACATCATATTCCGATGTCCTTTGCTCTGGAGTCTTACAACGTTCTACGAAGATGTCATGGTCTTCGAGTTTTCAAGAGATCCATAGCCATCCAACGCAACAGACGCTTGAATTGGTACATCTTCAAATGCAAAATCCGACACCGTTTTGTACTCAGGTGCTCTGTCATCAAACCGCGAGCTATCCATAGTGTGGAGTGACTTTTAACGTTGATATCGTGGGGCGCTAATGACGTATACACTTGGGCATCGGTGTCCTAAATGAAGCAATTGGGATACTAACAAGGGAGCTAGGAAGTGAATGACCATGCAAGCAAGCGAGCATGCATTCACGCGAGTGATTGATCAAACACGCAAGACCAAATCCAATGATAACACCCGGCGGCTCAGCCTCATGCTTGATTTTGCTGTTACTAAGGTGGCGGGCTTGCATCAGAGCCCACGTTCAGACGTAGTCACCGTGACATAAGGGCCAAAGGCTGGAATATTGGGTGATGTCATTCGTTCCAGCCCAGCCAAATGGACCAATCGCTTGTGCAACTGCATGCTCGCTCGCTTGCATAGTCACTTCCTTCCTATTTCCCTGATTTGGGTCGTAATCACTTCATGGGGCACAAGGACGCCTACGTGTAGATGTTAGCGCCTTATATTTATAACACCAAGAATCACTATATACTATTGATTGCAAGTCGATCTCATTACCAAACCACTCAATTCCATTGTGAAATGACATCTAATACCGAAAAATGCATGTGAGACATGTATGCGACATGCTTCATATGAGGACATCATGGACAATTCTCAAAATGTCAAAAGACTTCACAGTACAAAAAGGTCTTAAGGATACTTGTAGCGGTGTCCTCAACGATTGAGAACTTTGTCAGACTCTCGTTGACCACTATCGCCAATGAGGTCATTGTATTACTCTAACATGCATGATAAGTGTGTTTAGCTCTATTGCACACACATTTTTCTCATGAATCCTCTGTTACATCAAGTTACAAACAATGCATTCTTGTTGGGATCCTTGGTTTCTCACGTCATCCATGAGTAAACGTTCAAGGTAAAGGTGATGCATCTTCTAAAACGTTAAAGGAAAACATCACGCCCTCCATAATGTACTAATGTGGACATGAAATGGTTGATTCATATGAGAGGTTACAATATTTGTGATTTGTATGTGAGGTTTGTAGTAATTCATTCACGTTTATTTTGCAAGTCGTACATTATGTTAGGTTTGATGGTGCTAGCTTCCATCATCCATGAGTAGACATTCTTAAATGTAGATGAAGCAACTTTTAGCTTGTTAGAGGACCACACCATGCCCCACTGCAATGTAGAAATGCAGACGTGAAGACATTATGTCATCTTGGAGGCCACGATATTTTAAATTTTACATTGTGATCACCTATACTATAGTCATTATGTTTTTGTAAACACTTTGCTATTTAAGGTCTAGTGCAAAGAAATCCCTATGGGATTATTGTTGGTGCTCTTCATCCATGAGTAGATGTTTTGGGATATAGACACATCTTGTAGGACATTGGAGGACCATAGAATGCCCCACCATGATGTGAAAATTTAGAGGTGAATACGTTGTCATAAAAAAGGTCAGAAAATCCGTAATTTTAAGGTTTGCTGAGCTGTATTACAGTCACAATTGTTTCTCAAACCCTTCATCATTTTATGAAGGGTTTTCATCCATGAGTAGACATTCTAAGATGAAGGTGATGAATCTTTAGGACGATAGAGGACCAGACCACTTCTCAAAAGATAGCAATACACATGCAAAGATGTTGTCTTAGGTGAGAATCTTCAGTAATTATATTTTGCTTGTAGTTTGAGGTGCATTGCAATCAAGTTTTTAAATATCTCTTTGTTATGTGAGGTTTAGATAAAATAATTCCTAGAAGAAATTTTTTCAGCTTCCTTTGTCAAAGAGTGGACCATTTCAGATGAAGTTGAAACATCTTCTATGACGTAAGAGGATCACACCAGTCCACACCATAATATTGTAATGTAGACGTTAAGACATTTTGTTACATGTGAAGTCGTGACATCTAACTTTTTTATGTACTTGGACTCATGCTTCTATCGTTTTTTATGTACTTAAGAAATTTTAAGTCATTACGTTGCGCTCATGCTTCTGTCATAAATCCTTTACCATATCAATATTCATTACAATATTCCTCTTGACATAATAGTTGATTCTTTTTGTCAATAAATAGATCTTTAAGGATGAATGCAACACATTTTCTAAGAAGCTGAAGGACCAACCCAACAGTGATATGGCAATGTCGACGTGAAGAATGTTTTTAATGTGAGAGGTAAAAACACTTGAAATTTCCATGTGTTCACATGTAGTGCTCTTGAGCATTTTTTGCAATCCCTTCATTATTTAAGGTATCAATTTAACCAATGCTTTTGGAATCTGTTTTGGCACAGTTCACAAATATGTTGACGTTTGGGGATGTAGGTGATGCATCTTTTTTAATTTGAAGGACCATAGCACACCCCATCATGATGTGGCACTGCAAATGTGAAAGACATAATGTCATGTGAAAGGTTGCAATATCAAAACATTCAGTGTAAATTCAACTGTGTAACACTCTCACTCATGTCAAAAACGTTCTTTCATTTGTACTGTCAATGAAATAATTCCTTTGGGGATCTTTGTTGGCTCCTATTATCCATAAGTAGACTCTCTAAGATTCAGGTGAGATCTTTTAGAAAGAAAAGGATAAATGTAAAGGTAAGGGGACAAGGAGAGGAAGACTTAGATGAAAATGGAGAGAAAGAGGGAGAAAAAATGGGGAAGGGAGGGGGAGAGAGGGGAAGGGAGAGATAGAGATCAGAGAGATACTTGGTGGTTGCTGCATTTGCTACTGTTGCTTCCATGGGTTGTTACCGCTGGTTGTTACTGCGTGTAGTCGGCGGTAATTCCTAGAGTTACTACGATGGCAACTACGCATCCTATTTCCGTGGTGTGAACTGCATTCCAAGGAATTTGAGAACTAAAAAAAGATGAACAATCGGTGTTAGAAACGTGTTGAAACAGTGCCCCTTGCCATGGAAAAAATGGTCCATGATTTGACCTTCAAATTCCCAAAGAAAGAGGCTCAGTGCCTGAAGGAATCAAATATGCTAGCCAAGGCCGAAGGTTCTAGTCCAAACTCCTCAATTATTGTGGTATATTCAATAAGAAGCAACCATCCGGCGTAGGACGTTCACTTGAGGGTTAAATTCTCCTGGATAGTTTTCCTTGTGTGTAGAAACGAGTGAAATTTTCCAAAAGGAGAGGTTCCTTCTAGATGGGGTTGATTCTCCCAAATGGAATGTGGCAGTTCTTAGCATGAGAGATGCCTGGTATATGATGGTTGGTTTATCTAAGATAAAGTTGCACGTTCAGGAATGCAGGCTCACCCCTGTATGAGGATTATTTGGCTAAAGCAACCACCAACAGAGGTTTCCAAGGATCCAAGTGTGGAACCTTGAACATACCATGCAATTCACATGGAAAGGAAGTTCCTAGGAAGCTTAGGCTAGGTGGTTGCATGATACATGGTAAAGACTGGGCTTGAGCCTGTAAAAGTTCACGCATTCCTTCGAGTGTGAACACCTATCATCAATAGTGTTGACATCAAATCAATCAACCAATCGATTGATATGATAAAGAGAATCCGATAGACAGTTCATTTTCCTTCCTTGGAGAAACAAGCGTCTCTCACACCCGTCCCTTAAGAAAAATTCAAAGAAGGAACAACAAAATGAATAATTGGCCCTCTTTTTAAGGTGTGGATAGGCCTGACAACCCTATGTTTTTGCCCCGTGGTCATAACCACTGGTAGTGGGGGTTTCCTAGACACATTATCAGGTCAGTACTAAACTTGACCCAACACAATACTAGATTTTATTTCTTGTTTTATTCCTTCATTCTTCTTCCTTCATTCGTTCTTTAGTGATCTCATTAATTCCTTCATTCATGTTTTCATCCTTTCTTAAATGAAACATTCATGAAGGAGTGATATGTGAAGTTAGACTAAGGAAATATTGTTAATGAATTATTCATGAAGGAATATTTCATTCAGGATCAATTCATGACAGAATAAACGGAAATGTACACTTCATGACTTAATGATAAATTAATTACTTCATTTATTAATTCATTTTTTCACTCCTCTCTCATTCCCTTCAGTCAATGATTATTTTATTGAATCCTTCATTCATTCATCCATTCATTGATTAAACCATGAAAAAGTTTACAGAACGCTTTTTTATTTATTAATTTTTACAGTAATTCGTTGAAATCATCCAATCATTCATAGATTTTTTATTCCACTTATTCATTCATTCATCCATAAAATTTTTCTTCATTAATTCATTCATTATTTCTTCCATTAATTCATTCGTTCATGAATCCTTGCATGCATTGATTCATTAACCAATAAAATATTCATTTGAACATATATTTATTCATTCATTAATTCATTTTTAATCAGCGAAGAGGGCCCAAGGATGAATGTAGGAAGAGTGACTAATTTATGAATGAAAGAATGAGATAAAGGAATGAAATAAATGAAACAAGTCGTATTCGTTAAAATAAAGAATGAATGGATTAATGTATGAATGAAAGAATGAGACAATGAGGAGATGAATGGATGAATGAATGAACAAAGAGGACACAATGATTTCATTATAATCCCATCATTCGTTCGTTCATTCATAAATTAATTCATTCATTCACGGAGTTATTTGACTATGGACTCCTTTATTCATGCCCTAATTAATTTTTCCATTCATATACTTCTTCATTGATTAAATCATTCATCCACTACTACAGAATTCATTTACGTTTTCCGATTTTAATGAACCAATTGAGTGCAAGGTTCAATGATTAAAACTACCCTTATTCACTAGGTGAAGTGTTTATGATTTTTTGTTACACAAGAAGATTCCATTTAAGATACTCATAAATATATTGTGTGGATAGTCCTCATCAGTGGTTGATGTGCCTACAGGTTAGGAAGGAGCGTGGGAAGTGTATGTGGGGATTGTAAGTGCAGGTATGTGATGGGATGTGTAGGCGGTGTGCATAGATGCAAACTTTTCTAAATTGGTCTGTTTGATGTGGTTGATGGTGGTTTTGTGGAGATTGTCAGGGTGGAGAGTGTACGTGGGTTGCCTAAGTGGAAATGTATTACTTTATGTATGGGTTTTGTGTACTAATGTGTAATTTTGTACATTGTTTTGGTTGTTCTGCTTGAATTTGGTTGGTTGTTAATGTCTTTGAGGGGGTTGGAAAGTGTATGTGGGGAGTGTAACTGGATTTTTATAGCCATTTTTGTGTGTTGTGTCTACTTATGTGTATTTCTGAATATTGGTTGAACTACTGTGATTTGGTTGATGCTTTTTCTCCGGGGGCAGATGGTGGAGATTACATGCTATGAGTATGGATGAGTATAACTAAGTGTATGGTTTGTGTTTGCAAATCAGTAGTTTTTTATATTTTTTTGAGTGATTCATTTTAACTTGGTTGGTGCTGGTTGGGTGTGGGACTGTATTCCTGGTTTTTTAGTGTCAAGTACACATATACACTTTTTATTTTGACTTGAGTAATTTTCTCTATGATTTTTTGGTAGAGAGTTAAGTGAGGCTAGTGTATGTGGTGAGTGTAAGTGGAGATGTATTGCTAGTGGTGTTGTTTTTGTGAGCAGATTTGTATTTTTGTTTTTTAGCTTCATTCATTCTTTCAAAACTGGTTGGAAGGAGAAGATAGGAGGCATGTGTGGAATGTGTGTGTGAAGCGTGCAAGTGGAGGTAGATGTCTAAATGTGTAGGTTGTATGAATATTGATACACATGTGGGGTTGGAAACTGTATGTGTGTAGTGCAAGTGGAGATGTATGGCCAGATGTCTTTTTTTATCATGTTTACTCGTATAACTTGGATTGAGTGTTACAGTCAATGGTCGTTATTTAGGGGAGGAAATTGGTGGGAAATGGGTGTGATTGGTTGAATATGGCTGGTATATGCTTTATACACAGAAAATTGTCCTTGTATAGCCAAGGGCAGAATGACCACATACCCCCTGCCATGTAGAATAAGCTTCATTATCCCTATCTTGGAACAAAATGCCTTACTTTCCCCTACATTGGAACAAAAAGCATGACTTGTTCCGGCCTCTCAATAATAGGTCTCATTTGTCTCTTCTAAGAATGTGATTGTTTAAGTGAAAATACACTACATACCTCTTATTTATCACACAAAAACATATCGGTTTTGTATGGCATGCAGCATTGAGATGCGACAATCACTGTTTTTTCATAAAAGACACAAACTCCTCCATAAATTGGTTTGTGAAATTCTTACAGGAGTCTTCGGGGAAAGTGCATGGGGGGTGTGAGATTCCCTATGTGTTGAAAGGGAACCAGCTAGGCTATGCTACCGCATAGCCCACCAAGAACCAATGGAAAAATGAAATCCTTCGACAACATTTGTACTTAATGCGTGGGTTTGAATATGGTTTGTGTGGAAAACACGGGAACAAAGGTGAACAAAATGAAAATAATCATAGTTGGGTATTTACTGAATCACCATTCTTAGACTGCTTGGGATTCTTTTCCAACGTTGACCGGTCACTATCTTAGATGCTTTAAGAATACACCTATCTCCCACAATCATTTCCCCACCTTTTCCATTGCTACCCTCAATCATAAGGGCCTCGGTCCGCGAGCGGGTAGTTAAGCAGGTGGGCTATGGTGGGGGGGGGGGTGGGCCGCGATTGACTGAAGTGCACACGAACGGACATCAACCGGTATTTTTTCAAGCAAATCCCCCTTAATGATTTTGCGACCCTCCATCATGACAGCTTGAATGGAGGACCATAATATAGCACCGCATGCCAAATTTTTCCATGCCCAAGTAGTGAAGCATTTCCAACATGGTGTAAACAAGTTGCTGTATGGGGCAACTTGTTGCTGATGACGGGCGAATAGGGATAATTCTTAAAAGGTAGGGGAAAATAGATAATAATCTTACGTGGTAGGGGTAGATGAGTCTTCTTGATTCGACGGCAAGGTATACGAAGGTCATGAGTGAAAAAATAGGGGCGAATCACCATTATCACCATGTAATCAAAGAAATTCTACAAACTCACAGACTTGTGTGAGAAGAGAGGTCTCTTACAAAGATTCCTTTAACTTGTGCTGCAACCAACAATGTTCTGAAGGATTAGTTAGAGGTTGTTGGTTATTGTATATTTGGAGAGGGTAAAGAATAGGAAATTGTATGTGGGAATTGCGTAAGGAGCATTCGAAATAACTGAGTGCATTGTGATTAAACGTGTTCATTGACTTGAGGTGAATGAGAGGGGATGGGAAGGGAATTATTTCATGGAGGTCAAAATGGGGAGTGAACGTGGATTTTCATGCATGTGTGAGTATGGCGTTCATATTATTGTATCAAATTCAGCTGAAAAATGGGAGGGTGGCTTTGGAGCTGAAAATGTAAATGGGAATCGCAGATTTGCGCTAAGGTATGTGTGACGTTTTGCCATAATACACAAGGTTGTTGTGTCAAATAAACAATCTGAATCTACTATGTGAATTTCAATGTGACAAAAAATAGTTAGAATTCAATCTTGATTGGAATGGTCTCTACAACCTAATTTATCAAAATAAGAAAGTTAAATTTCACATTCGAAAGAAATATTGGATACCTTTAGACCTAGAACACGATCTTGAATGTTTCTCTACATTGTATTACTTCCACATTAGACCTCAGAAGCTCAAACCAAAGACTGTGGCAGTGAGCTCAAATCTAAAAAGGTTAAATTGATTTGATGTATTCAATTCCTGTTGAGGGCTAGGGTGTCTGCCAGGAAACGTTATGGAAAGTGAGAATGTGAAAGAACATTAAAATGATAAATTTTGATGCTGAGAATGTGCCTCGTGATCAATCAGAGAATTCTTTTACATTTTAGATGTTATTTTAGCCAAAACATTCCATTGATTTTCCTTGCCAAGCTTAGACTGACATAAGGTTTGTGCTTTGTATTGTGATTAATGTTTTGAAAGTGTAACATTTGTGAGACTGATAACAAAAATATATGTTATAAAGAAGATTTTCTCCTCCATAAATATCCCTTTGTACCACCCACTTCTACTTATTTACTGTTCAAACTCAAATCAGCATTAAAACATTCAAGTTACTACATGTTCAGTGATTGGAACCAAATAGAACCTCATTGCAATCCAAGGATTGACACATAGATAGTAATGTATAGGTTAGGTTGAAGAATTCACTCCTCATTTTGTGCTGAACTTTGAACAATGATACGAAATGAAAAAATTTCAGAAATTTATTCTTCACAAGGTATAAGCTGATGTTATGTGAAGGCGTGAATGATTTGTACATCCTCTCTAATTATTCTTTCCCATCAATAAGTGTAGATCGACAATGGATATAGCGGATTCGTGTTTGTGCATTGGTGTACCCTTTCTTTAGACATGCACATTGAATCTTGGTCACATCCTTGTAAAACGTTCTCATACATTTGAACTTGTTGGCTACGGGGCATGTTCCTAACACAACCCCCGACCCCTATCAAAATTCAAAATTGTGCGTATGTCAATTGTTAGTGAAGGTGGAAAAATGCATACTTGTAGGGTTAGTGGACTTACGGAAAAGCTTATAAGGAAGGTTTTTATGCCTTACTTGTTGAACATTATAAATTTGTTAAGTCAAACGAGGATTTAGAAATCAAGAAGTGAATTAGAAAAGTAATAGCAAAATGGGTGCACGACAGTCTCTATTGTTCCGTCACTGCCTCCGAAACCAAACCTTAAACACGAATTGTGCAACAAACACAATCCGTGTTTGTTGCACAAACACGGATTGTGCTTGTGCAACAAATGAGTCCCAACTGTGTACCTGGGCTTAAATCTAACACCATACCAATCATAATATGCATGACACCAAGAGCCGAACAAACTCCCACAAACATGGTGGGTCATTCTGTCTATGTAAATTTACAATGCTCTAACATCATAACAAAATCAGGCTACATGGTTTGAAGCACTATAAAGTGGCCTGCATACTGAATAAGGGAAAACGGAAACCGTCTACGGCCACCTACTTAACTATTTCCTTCAACATGATAGCACAAGGAGATTGTGAGATGGATCTACTATTGCTCTGTTACCAATGTGGGTTTTTCCATATGTTCCCACAATGGGAGGTCCGTCAATGAAAGACCATATCTTCTATGTACAATGACTCGGTCAATGCTTGTCACAATGGTGCAAGCAACAAGTAGGAATGAGACTACGCTCGCAGATGTTGGTGCATCCAGGCCAATACGATAACACCGAAAAAGAATATATATGGGAGATGAGAATGAACAAGCACAAATCCAGGGTGGAATGATGGAAGAGGAGGATGAAGATGATGATGATGACGACAGCAACGGGGAGGGAAGATGAGTGAGGGAGGGAGGCGAGATTGAGAGGGAGGGGGGATCTTAGGGGAGGGGAGAATAGAATGCTCATGGGAACAAGGGGCGATGGGTGAGGTTGAGCGAGCAATGCAATATGAGTGGGTGTATCAATGTGGGATGTGTGTGGATTTGAGTGTGTGGGAGGGAAAGACAGAGAGAGATATAGGGGGAGATGCAAATTGAGATGGAAATCAAGGGAGGTGGGGCTGCAAGGGAGCCACTTTTGGGGTCGGGTAAGGGGGGAATTTCCTAGTCAAAGGTGAAGCCGATTTTGATGTCGATATAGGTGTCAATGTTGAAGCAAGTGCCATGGCTAAGAATGATGTCAGCGTCGTTAATCAGGGCAAGGTTTATGCAAATGGAGGGCGGGTGGGTGTCTTTTTTCGTGTGTGTGTTTGCAGGGGTTTTCTTGGTGCGTGTGTGTGCGGGTGTACTTCCTCCTTCTTGGAGGAAGTGAGGCAATTGAGATGGAGGTAGTTCAAGGATGAGAAGATTGTAGATGGAGGTACTGGAGGGATCAAGTGAGGTAGTAGAGGGACTGCCGAAGAAAATGATGATGCAAAAGATGATGAGGAAGATCAGAGAGGGAGGCTAAAAAGAAGAGATGGTACTGCCTGTGAAGAAGGTGAAGGCAACGATGTGCCTGATGTGGAAGAGAGGGAGAGATGAAGGAAGGCATGGAGTGGGGGGAGAGAGGGAGAGAGGGAGAGAGAGAGTGATAGAAAGTGAGAGGGAGAGAGGGAGATCCGAGGAGAAAGGGGATGCCAGAGGTGATGAAAATGCCGTTTCTAAGGAGAGGGAGGAGGGGCCAATGTACAAGATCAAGGGAGGGAGGTAGCAAGGAGGGATGAAGATAGGATGGGGATCCTAGGGACGGTTGATGACGATGTGCATGCGCGTATGTGTGTATGTGGCTGTGTGTGTGTGCGTGTTGTGGAGGGATGTGAGAGAGGGGAATGTGGGAATGACAGACTCGTGGTCTTGATGACATTGTAAAGGCCGCTGAAGGGACATAGGAAGGAGATGTCAAGGAAGGCAGATATTGAGGAGGGATGAGGGGAGAAGGGAGGTGGAAGGAAAATGTGGTAGTGGTGAGGATACGCGGTTGCCAAGGGAAGGATGGGGTAAAGGAGGAAAGCCAAAGGGATTGATGGAGAGAGAGGGAAGGAGTCTGAAGAGGGAGGGAGTGATGGGGGAATGGGGGGAGGATGGTTAGGGGGAAGGATCAAGGATGGGGGAAGGAAAACTACAGGAGAAAGAGAGGGAGGGAGAGAGAAAGAGAGAGTGATACAGATTTAGAAAGAGAGAGAAAGAGAGAGAGAGATAGAGATTGAGAGAGAGATAGAGAGAGAGAGAGAAAGAGAGAGAACAAGAGCAAGAGAGGGAGAGAAGGAGATAGAGAGAGAAAGAGAGAAATGAAGGGATATAGAGAGAGAGAGAAAGAGAGGTAGAGTTGAAAGGATGTAGGGTGGGAGGGAGGATGGGTCGACAAGGAGCGGGAGGTAGGTGTACAGAAAGAAAGATGGAATGGGAGGGGATGACAAGAGGATGGACGGGAGGCTTGACAGATGGACGGCCAGCCGGATAGGTTGCAAGATTGACAAGCTGCAAGAAGGACAAAAGGAAGGTAGAGTGATGGGCTTGGCAGGGAGGAGGAGACAAAGAAATCAGATGAGAGGGAGAGGAGGGGTGTGCAAGGCGACATAGGGGGAAAGGGAACACAGAGAGAAAGAGGGAGAGAAATAATGAGAGATAGAAAGAGAAGGATAGAGATAGAGATAGAGGGATAGAGAGAGGGATAGAGAGAGGGGGGAGAGAGGGTCAGAGAGAGAGGAGGGGGAGGGAGTGTTAGAGAGGGAGGGTAGGGGTAAGGGCCGAATCAAGAGAGGTAGGAGTGAAGCCGAATGGGAGGGGGGGCTGAGTGGGGGGAAAGAGGGAGAGAGAGGGGGATGGGGGAGAGAGAGGATGGCATGGAGAGGGCAGAGGAAAGGCAGAGGGAGGTCGAAGAGAGAATAGAGGGAGTGGGGAGGAAGGACATATGAGGATGGAGGGAGGGTGGAGGGAGGGAAAATTAAAGTTAGAGGGAGAATGGAGCAAGGATGGAGGGAGGGTGGAAGGAGTGTGGAAAGAGGGTAAAGGAGGGTGGACTAGGGAGCAGAGGAAGGGCAAAGGGAGAGCGGAGGGAGGGCAGATAGGAGGATAGAGGGACGGTGGAGGAAGGGTAGAGGGAGGGCGGAAGGAGGGTATATGGAAGGTGGAAGTAGGACAAAGGAAGGGCAAAGGGAGGCTAGAGGGGGGGAGAGGGGGGGCGGAGGGAGGGGGAGATGGGAATATGGGGA
>SZWC01025082.1:13606-29858 GCA_023375785.1 Penium margaritaceum | reverse complement strand
TTTAATTCAACCCCATCAACTAGTCTAAAATTGCTACACCCAGCTAGGTGGATTCGAACCCCCTTGCCCTCTACGAGCACCTCCTAGAGCTGGAAATACACAATAGAAACTAGGACTAGCACTAGTTCCTATTTCCCCCTAGAATTCTCTCAAACATAACTGCTCGAGGAATCTTTCCCTCCTCCTCTGTTCCTCCATCTTGCGACTTCTTAATTCCATTTTTCTCACCGGCTCTCAAGCTTGAATTTGGCCCGCGGCCCGTGTTGTTCCTTGGTCGGCGCTTCCTCGGACCGCCCGTTGAATTTTTTTCAGCAAGTGCGACAAAGAAAGCAGCCGTCTTATGGCATAGTTGGCTTTCCTCTTGGCTGAGTCGACACGGCGAGGCCTCGCAACCCTTTTCCGTCAATGCACATTCTCTTTTTTTTCCACTCGTCTCTCCCCCGAGCAAGGTCCTCAATTCTTGATTCTTAAATAAAATAGCGACGACGCCTTGCCTCAGTAGGCCCTCTCAACACACGTATCACGTTTTGTCAAGATGGTCCACTTCCCCTTTTTCTCATCCTCTCCTTCGCCATCACGGTCCAAATAAGACTTGTGAAGCCATCCCCCTTCCGGCGACTTCCATCGCTTTTCGTGATTCTGCTTCGTTGCTTTCACCTTTCAAAGAGTCGGTCCGTGAGTTCTCCTCTTACAACAATCCTCTCTTTTTAAAATCCAACAATATGTCCTCTCTCACGGTCCTTCTTCCTGCCATAAGACTCGCGAAGCACAATCCGCCTCATAAAAATAGTCGCTTTGGTCGGGGAGCGACCGTGACCTCGCTCTTCTCAAGAAAATCCACTCGTCCCCTTTGTCGCTTCCAGGTCGCAAGCTGCTTCCGGCCTCACTTTGGTCCTCATGCCCACTATCACAGCGCGATTGAGTCGCGCTTGACCCTTTTTGTCGCGTCCTCTTTTGAAACCCGGCAGGCGCGTCGCTCTCCCCCAATGCAGCCCCACTCGCATCCCATTTCACCCTCGCCTTCCTTTTGCACTGCGGAATCATTGCCGCTCCCCACTGTTGCCCCTCACGCACATTAAATGACACTCGATAAAATCCTCCCAAAGCTTCTCCCCTCTTGCCGTCTCTCCTAGCAAGGTCACACCCGTTAATTTTGGCCGCGCACCATAGCTTCCCCTCTCATACGGTTCCGTGGCACGTTCATGAAATTCGCTTCCTCGTGCCTCTCATGCCTCGGTGCCCGCCAAAACACGTGCGCGACACAATGCCGCGACACCATTATGGTCACCACGCGCCACCCCTCAAATTGCGCGAACGGTGGGCGCGAAGATATGACCCGCCAATCCCAAGCTTCCCCTCACAAGCTTCCTTGCGAAGAACCCAAGTCGCTTTTCCGTTCCCCTCTCACCACTCGCGTCACCACTCGCGTTCGCACAAAGTGCGCGCGAGACACAATAGCACGTCACCATCACGTGCACCTCGTGCCACTTCCCGGTTCTCGCGATTTTGGCGAGCGAAGTCCGATTTTTCACCGTCACCACCGCCCTTCTCATATGTCGGATCCGCTTAACACTCGTGGCAAACACAATGCCATGTCACCATCATGGTCACCTCGGTCACATTCGCATAACTTTGTCGTTTCAACTCGGATTTTGGCGCCGATAGGTGCGTTGGATAGATCTTGTGTAGACGCATCTCATGAAGTGGTGGTACGTAAAAATCGGCAAAGTCTCCACCAATTTATGCCTCCTCAAAGTTGCGTACCCCCAAAAACACAATGCCACGCCACCATTGTGGTCACCTCCGTCCCCGTCCGTAACTTAGCCGTTTGAACTCCGAATCGAGTACCGTAAACTGCGTTGAGTAGCTCTCGTTAAGACACATAGAGGAAGATGTACAAACTGATTTTTCACGTGAGTCCGTGTTTCTCAATGCCTCCCGAAAGTCTTGTCCTCTTTGCTCAAAAACTTCCCAACTCTCCTCTTGCCCTCCCAACGTGAGCGATTTCACCTCCGTCGATGACGCCGAAAAATTTTCTTGAGTCACATTGTTTTGTACTCCACTTTTTTTCGGGTTACAGGTGTAACCTCCCCCTCACAAGGGAGCTGCTCCGCAGCTCTCGGAAGCCTTCTCTTCCTCTGCTTCAACTCCTACCCCGCTTCTACCCCTTTTACCGCTATCCACCGTTGCTCCTCCTATCCCTCCTACAGCCTCCAGGGGACTACCCATTTTTCCTGGGGAAAAGCATTGGCGCCATAAGAGCCACCTTGCATCAAAACCCAGACCTAGTAGACACCCCTGTCAGCTCCTCTCCTCCTCCATAGTGCTCCCCTTGGGATGCCCTCCATTAGGCACTCCCTCTCAAATCCGGTCTGCTACTCCTTGACGGGCGGTGCACCACTGGTGCCCGCTCTCTCCTTGCTTTTCTTTCTCTTGACCTTCTCTCCCTCGTCCGCCTTCTCCTTGTCCTTACCCTTGGCTCGCCCCTCATCTGCTACCTTCTCCTTAACCTTCCTCCATCCGCTATCGTCCTTGGCTCTTGCTGCTCCTGTTGCTGCTGCTGCCGTTGCTGCTGCTGGGGTTGCTGTCGTGACCACAGAAGGGGCTGCCGCTGGCGTCGCCATCTCTGTGGGTGCCGCTGCCCTCACTCCTCTTGCTTTAGTAGCTAATCTCATTGATACCGTTCCTGGTGCTAGTACAACTATCTTGCTTGCCAGGGTCGATGGGGTAGATGTGGCGTTCGTGGGTCCTCGAACTGGGGTTCCCAGAATCAAGGTTGTCTCTGGCATTTGTCCTCCCACCTCGTCAGCCTTCTTCTTTTTCTTCCTCACCGTCAGCTTCTCTCCCTCAGGATTCTTCTCTCCTCCCCTCGGCTTCATTGGTGTAGTTGGTGTAGACTCTGCAACCTGGCTTGCCATAGTGGACACGGCTGCTGGTGTCCCAAACATGGTCTCGGCATCCTCTCCCAATGTCACCTCATGTGGCCCACCTTCACCCTGTGCTCCATCCTCAGACTCGTCATCTTCATCAATGTAACGCTTGTGCGTGCCACTTGGGGTAGGCTCTGCAGTCGAGAGGTATCGTCGAAGAGACAAGCTCCCCTCCACGTCCTCCACATCTGGTTCTTCCTCTCGGACTTCAGGCTCCTCCTCCACTTCTGCTCCTTCTCGCTCGGCCGCTCCTTGCTGCTTCTTCCTTCGTCGAATCCTCCTTTCTCCTCCCAATGTTGTCTTCTTGTTCCACTCCCTCAACCTCTCCCACATCTTCTTGCTTGGTGCGATGGTACTGATCCACTGGTACCGAAGGTTAGTGTCTGTCACGGGATAGCAGTCCTCGAGGCTGGGTCCAAAGCCATTCCCCAGCCCGTCACCCACAAGCCTCACATGAAAGTCCGGGTAAATCTCCGCCACCTCCCAGAGTCCTTGTATTGCATGCTCAGTTCTTCTGCGTCCTCCTCCTCGGGCACAGTTCCACAGTACCATGGTACCCACTTTCACCTTCTTTGCCTCTGCAGGGACGATCCTCCGCTTGTTGTACTTCTCCCGTTGGCTCACTTGCGCCCGATCACTATTCCGCCACACCTGAGAGACCGTTGCCCGCACATCTGCCGCACGCTCGGCAACGTACTCCACCACTTGCCTCTCTGTAGCTTCACTCAGATCTTGTTCCCCAAATGCTGGCTCACCCAGGAGGTTAAGGTTGGCCTCTCTCCCGTAAGTGAGGTAGAACGGGCTGAACTTGGTTGATGACTGCACAGCAAACCTGTATGCCGCAGCCACTAGATGCAACACATGATCCCACTCCATACCGTGCGTAGAGGCGGTCTTGGCCAATGCTGCCTTGAGGGTGCGGTTGGACCGCTCCACCAGCCCCGAAGACTGAGGGTGTTCTGGTGTTGACAACTCGATGTACACGTCCCACGCCTTCAGCAGCCCCACCACCTCTCGCTGGAATTCTCCCTCTTGGTCGCAGTGCACCACCTTTGGCGCCCCATGGCGGCAGATCACGTCCTCCAACAAGAAATGTGCAATCCCCTCTGCCGTCTTGTTCTGCAGGGCCCGCACTTCGACCCACTTGGCGAAATGGTCAATGGCCACCACCACCCACTGGTTTCCGCTCAGCGTCGGTGGAAATTTTACCAGGTCCACCACCAGCCTATGCCATGGCCCGACCACTGGAACACTCTGGAGCGGCGTCTGCATGGTGAAAGTTGCTCGCGTAAACAGACACCCCTGACATGAAAGCACCACATTTTTGGCCAGGCGGAAGATCCCCAACCAATAGTAGCTGGTGCGCACCAAGTTGGCTGTCCGCTCCACTCCATAATGCCCCATCTTGTGCGCACGCACTACAATCGCCTCCAGCTCCTCAACGGCCGGAACCTCGCGCGCAGGGTAACGTCCAGTTGGGTACCGCATGAGGTTTCCCTGCTGCATGAAGAACCGTTGTGCGCGTGCCCTCACTCTGCGCCTCTCCTTGTCAGTCCACAGCGGACTCATCACCCCACTGGTGAGAAACTCGATGAGGTTAGTGTCTAGTGTCACATTGCCGGCAGTTTCCTCGTCCTCGTCCTGCCAGGCCGTATCCAGATGGTGATCGAAAAAAAGTTCCTGGGGGTCATCATTCTGACCCCTGTCATCTTGTCCTCCCTCGCCTGTCATGCCAGTCTACTGCCCAAATTGTTGTGTCGGCTGGCCTTGTCGTGTTGCTTGTTCTTCATGTATTGTCTCCTCTTCTTGTGCTTCCTGTTCCGGTGCTTCTGCTTCCCATAAGGGGATATCCTGTCTCCACCTCCCCCTCACATGCCAACGGCTGCTCCGCAGCCGGGAGGGGCAGTCGTGACAATGCATCCACATCCGCTGCTGATGCTCCCTTGCGGTACCGCACTGTGAACTGGTACTCCTGCAGCAAAATGGCCCACCTGACCAACTTCCTTGTAGGGTTCTTCATGGAGTGCAGCCACTCCAAAGCGTAGTGATCTGTCTCCAGCGTGAATTCCGTGCCGTATAGGTATGGGCGGAAGTACTGTACTGCCCACACCAACGCCAAACATTCTCCCTCCACTGGTGCATAGTTTGCCTCTGCTCCCACCAACGTGCGACTGGCGTAACACACCACTCGCTCCCTCTTCTCGACGTCCTTCTGTGCTAGAACTGCTCCCATGCCTTGGTAGCTGAAGTTTGTCTGCACTATGAACAGCTTCCCGAAGTCTGGCGACACCAGGATTGGTCCGCTCATCAGTGCCTCCTTGAGTCGATCGAATGCGTGCTGGCATTCCTCCGTCCACACTAAGTCCTGCCGTTAACGGGTTAGGGCATGCAGGGGTCTTGTGATCTTCGCAAAGTCCCTTACAAATTGTCTGTAGTAACTTGCAAGGCCCAGGAATGACCTCACCTCGGTTGGTGTGGTTGGCGCTGGCATGCGTGCAATTGCTGCCACTTTCTGCGGGTCTGGAGACACACCATGTGCTCCTACCACGTGCCCCAAATATAGCACCTCACTTCCTCCCAGCCTGCACTTGGACGCCTTGAGCACCAGCCCAGCCGCCTCAATCCGCGAGAATACTGTTCCGAGATCCTGTATGTGGGCGTCCCAATCACGCGAGAAGATGATGATGTCATCCAGGTACGGGACTACACACGTCACCCCATGTAGCACCCTGTTGATGACTCGCTGAAAGACGGCTGGTGCCTTCTTCAGTCCGAAGGGAAGTCGCACAAATTTGTACAACCCCCGATGAGTCACAAAGGCTGTCTTGGCGATGCTCCTTGGGTCCATACGGATGGCGTGATATGCTGCCTTGGCGTCCAGCGTACTGTAGACCTTGCATCCCCTCAAAGCGTCGATGATGTCGTCGATCCTTAGGAGAGGATACGCATCTGCCATCGTCTTCTCATTCAGCGCACGGTAGTCGATGCACACACGGAATCCTCCATCCTTCTTCGGGACCATCACTACCAGAAAGACCCAGGGACTGGCGCTAGGCCGAATGACACCCTGGTCCAACCATGCCTGTATCTCTCCATCTAATACCTCCTTCTCCTTTGGGGACATCCGGAAGGGATGCGTGGCAATAGGAGGGCAGTCCCCCGTGTCGATGGCAAACTCAACACCACAGTCTCCAATCTTCTTGGGCCTGGAGCTGAAGATGTGTGCGTAGCGGGTGCACAACACTTCAGGTCCTCTTTCTGCTGCGGGGTCAAGTCTGGGCAGACCGGGATCTGTACTGCCTCCTCGTTCATGTGTACTTCCACCACCACCTTCTCCTCCCCTTTTGAACTCGCCTTCTCTGCTTCCTTTGGCTCTCCTTCAACGCCTCCCCCCTGCGGCGTCACTACCAGAACCGAGGATCCCGTCCATTGCCTGCTCGTATGGCTCATGATACTCTGCAAATTTCTCCTTGTAGTCGGCACTTCTCGACCCTCCGAACACTTCCGTCACATGCTCGAATCCCCCCATCTGCTTCACTGCTTCTACTAGCTTAGCCTGTCGAACTTCCTCATGCTCTTCCCCGTAATCCTCTTCCTCCAAATCCTCCTGTATGGCCCATGTGACCATCTGCGGCATCACCTCAGGAGGAGAGCCTCCTCCTGGGCTGCCACTTAGGGGCTGTGGCCCTCTCCTCATCTCCTGCTCGAACATTGCCCATGTCTTTGCAGTCACAAGTTCCCCCATTCCGTTCATGCCTTCCCTCAACCTCCCAATGAGCCAACTCACCATCCACCAATCATCCGCATTCATGTGGCTAAGTGCAAAGCGGAGGTCATGCGCGAGGTACACGGTCAATGATACGTTAGCACGAACTTCTAACTCATGCCTAGCCACATGCTTCAGAAGCCATTCTCCCTCCTGTTCATTCAGTACACTACTTCCCTTATCATCCCGTCCTTCCCCTAATGGATGATGCAAACTGGCATCTGGCCCAGAGAGACAGGCCTCCATGGCCACTTCTTCCACTGCGGCGTGAAAGGCACCGACCTTGTCCATAGGCAGCAGGGGTGCACCGCCGAGAACCTGCCGTCGGAGTTCAAGTGCGTGGCAACGTACTGCCTGCTCTATGAGTGGGTAGGTCAATCGCAGCTTCTTGGTGACAGTGGTACGCACACAGTGTGCCCCTGCTTCCGCTCCCAGGTCGGTAGTATCCTTTGTATCCTGCTCCTCTTCTTCGCCAAGGGTGACGAGGCGCGATTGAATCAACTGCTCCAACTGTTCCTCTAGATCTCTGGCACCACTGTCTCCTCCCTCAGCTCCACACTCCTCCTTCTCGCAATCTCCCTCTTTCATGCCAGTCCCAACTCCCTTGTCAGTCCCCTTTCCATTGTCGCCAGTATCACCTACGGCTCCCGCACATCCTCTTGCACCCGAATTGCCACTTGCTTGCAGCCCTTTTCCGTGCCCTTGGCTCCCTCCTGCCCCTGGTTCTTCATCGTCCTGGTCATGTGGGGGTATCCCGTGACAGGGCTCCTTCGAGTCACCCCTCCAATGACTCCCCTCTCCTTCCTCATCCCCTGACTGTTCCTCACTCTCACTTACCTCCCCACTATCCTCTCGCATCTCCTCTTCCCACATTGCCCGCCGCCTTGCCTCTCGCTCCTCTTCCCCGTCTGAATCCTCATGCCCATGTCCAACCAGTCTCTCCGATTCCTCCTTCAACAATGCCCATGTCTCAGTTGACACCACTCCACCCATCCCTTCCATCCCGGTCCACAGCTCATACAGACGCTCGTGGTACTACCCTCCTCCCTCCATGTACAAGAATGCCCTCATCAAACCAAGCACGTCACATACACCCTGCCCCTTGTCCATCTTCCGTACCTCATGTTGCACGAGCTTCCACAGCACCGTCATGCTCCCCCACTCATCCTCGTACTCTGCTGGCACCCCTTCTGTTCCCTCATCGTCCCCCGGCCAGAATGGCTGCACACGCTGGGAGGCTCCAAGCCTCACTCCTGACCCTTGCTGCTGCTGCTGCTGCTTGGACAAAAATTAGATGAGCTCAGTGATGACCGCGATGATGGCCCCCTTGGTGAACGGCCTTGCCCTTGCGTCATCCAACACCTCCTCGTACAGCTGCATGGCAGAGTCCCAGATCTGCCGGCTGCTGGTCAGGTTCCTCCCCTGCAACAATCGTAGTACCCAGCAATGGGTGGTGTACGCTAAGTTAAGGGCCTCCGCCTCGGAGCCTTCCAGCTCGTTTTGGTACCCATATACTCGCTCTCTCCTTGACACCTCCATGCCGACCTCTCGCACCGCTTCCCTCTCCTCAAATGGTTCGAACCTCCATAACCGTCTCACATCCCCTTGGGCATGTGCCCTCCTTCTCACATATTCTTCCCTCATGGCGTTGACCTCCTCATCTTCCTCACTTGCCATGACTACGGCCATCATGGCTATCACCACCGGTTCCCCTTCATCGCCAATCTTGCCCTCCTCTAGCGGGGGTCCTAACTCTTCTCCTTTTGCCTCTCCTTCCTCCCCACCTGGGATCTCTCCCTCCTCCAGTTCCTCCCGCCTGTCCTCCTTGTCCTCGCCACTCCTCTCCGCTGGTACCTCCACCTGCACTGCCACTACTGTTGCCGTCGTCTGGGACTCACTCACCACCCCCTGGTTCACACCCTCTGTCCTTTCCAACATCTCCACTGCAGATTCCAACCTTGCCCTCCTTCCCTCAGCTTCTGCGCGAGTCCCCCACCTGCCTGGTGTACCGGGGATCCATACGAGTGCATTCGACCCCTCGTCCAAGTATGTTGCTCTCACTCCTGGCCTCCAACGCCCTCCTCGAATGGCGGGACGAGGGCGAAGCCGGCGTGGTACAAGAGGGGTGACTGGCACAGCTTGTGATGCATCCAAGGTCCTCACCCTTTTGATCACTGTCGTAGGCCCAACCACCACTTCTGATTCCGCTCCCACTAGACTCACAAGGGCCTCAGTCTGCCCTGCCTCGGCGGCTGCTCCTTCCACTGCCACTGTTGCTCCCCCAAGTATTACTTCCCCCCTTTCTACTGCTACTGTCGCATCATCTCCTCTGCTTGCCATGGCGTCTCTCTTGCGGCCAATCGTTGCAGCACGGCGTCTTCGAAAACGGATGGCTCGGGTGAGGTTACGCTCAGCACGTTGAAACAATGCTGACTGGTAGTACCCCGGGTGTCCTGCCGAGAACACATACAGCTGCTGCAGCTCTGGCTCTTGCTGCTCCTCAATCGTGGGCTCCAGGTATGTACGTGCCGGGTCTTCAGTCCCCACACGTCCCTGATCCCACTGCTGCACGACTTGTTCCACTTCGTCCACCTTCTCCTGTTGTACCTGTTCAGGCACCCTTACCATTGCCAGCTGCTGCTGCGCTGCTCCCCCATGCTGCTGTGCCACCCGCCATCCCTCTCCCCCGTTTGTGCCACACCTGAGTAGTGCCACTGACTCCACAAGTACAAGTGGGGCAGCAACGTGGAATGCCCACACTTGCGGCAGCTGCTCCCCTTGTGTGCGCACCTTCTTTGACACGATGCCGCACTCCAATGGCACTGCTGCAACCTCCGTGGGTGAGATCCTGAACCGCAGCTCCTTGCGGTCCTGATCAATGACTCCCTTAGCCAGGTATAGCCAGTCGTTACCCAGTAGCAGATCGTAACTCATTGCAGCTGTCACTGCTACATCGACATCGATGGTAAGAGCACCCACTCGGATAGGTACCCCCTTGATGACGCCCCATGGCTTGAACTCCCCTCCGTTCGACATCTGGAACCTCACATTGCTCGCCTCCACCACATCGAGCAGTCCCAAGATCCTCACCACCATCTGAGATAGCGTGGTGGTGCTAGCCCCCGAGTCTACGATGGCCTTGAACTCATGCAGCCCAATCCCCACAGTTGCTAGACACACTGAGAAGATGGGCGCTCTGCTCTCGACTGTCATGGATTCTGCAGTGGCTACCCTATTCTCCTTCTCCTTGTGCTCTACTGCGATGACTTCATCTACTGCTGCGATTGCTGCTGCCACCTCTGCTGCCTCCACGTCATCCTCATCAGTTGCATTGTCTGCTACTCTCCCTTTCCCTTTCCTCCTCCGCTCTGCTTCCTCTCCTAGCTTCTCCTCGGGGTGCCCCACTGCTGTCGCTACGATCGCTGTTGCCGCAGTTGCTTCTTCCTGCTCCTCCTCTGCTCCTCCTGTTGCTCCTCCCACCAACAGCCCAACCAACTCCTGCTTTGCTGCAAGAAAATCATGGATGTAGTTCCACATACTCACTTTGACCGGAGTGCTCTTCATTTGCTCCACCAATGGCACTTGCGGCATTGATGCTGATCCTCCCTTGTATGCCCCTCGGTCGTTGCGTGCCTGTTGCTCACGTAAGGGGTGGCTCGCCCCCGGTTGTACCCTTCCAGCTTGTATGGCTCGCGCCTGCTCCAGTGTAAAGGGCACGTCCCTCGTGCCGGGCTTGGTAGGTAACTGGTCACGTGGCATTGACGGGTATGAAGCAGCAGACACCCCCACGCCCCCCTTATCATCCTGGCCGCGGGCCTTTGAGGTCGAAGCCCCTGTCCCTCATGTACATAGAGCCGGTTTCAGCTGTTGCGCGGCCCGTGCTGCTGCTGCCGTTGCTGCGGTGGTGGCAGTAGCACCTCCTAGCTGGCCGATAATGCGGCCTGCCGGGGATGGCTCTTTGCGCCTGCGTAGTGCGATGCACTCCCTTGCACAGGCCCAGTGCCCGTAGCAAGTCCTGCAAGGATGCATGCAGCTGGCAACATGTCCTGCGCCCCTGCATAGTTCACCGTCGGTGCCATTGGCTGTTGCTGCTGCAGGCCCGGGCAATACCGCGCAATGTGCCCCTCCTTGTGACACCGATGGCATACAATCGGTCCCTGTTGTCTGTATGGTGGCGGTCCTCCCATCATTGTTGGCCGCCCTGGTGTTCCTTGTTGCATAGGCCCTTGCTGCTGCGCTTGTGCGAGCTGTAGCCTCATCTGCTCTACCTCTGCTGCTAACTTTTGTACGTCCGCCCAGGTCGGCTGCGTCTGCTGCTGTACTGGCTACTGCATCGGCTGCTGCATCGGCTGCTGCATCGGCTGCTGTATCACTGCTACCCCTGGCTGGTGTGGTGCGTATGGTGCAGCTTGGGCACGGAGCTATGATGTCCCGCCCTTTGCCTGGTTGCGTGCTCCTCCACCGTGGTACTCGTACCACTCCACGGAGCTCACGTAGGAATCAAGCGTGCGTGGCTGTGTGGGCATGATGGCAGCCCGGGTGGCTTGGTCGAGCGCTGCCAGGAAGTGGTCCACCATCTTGGTCTCTGGGTACGTGGGGAGCGTGGCCACCAGGTAACGGATCTAGTCAGCCAGCTCCCTTGCGGTCTGCTCCGGCCTGCGTTGCAACTGCTCCAACCGCCGTAGGTTCCGCGCAGTCACCTCCTCCACAGTAGGCCTGAAACGCACCAAAAACTTAGTCTAGAGATCTTGAGCATCAGCAAACTGTCCCTGGGATGCCCACTCTCTCGCGGCTCCCCTCAAGTAGTTCTTGATGTACCCCAGCTTCAAATCCTCTCCTACCCCTTGAAAGCTCAGTGCCAAGAGGTTCTGCACCCTCTCAACCCATATCACTGCAGTCCTTGGATCCCCATCGTAGTTTTGCGGTTGGCCAAGCGACGCCACAAATGGCATCGCCATGGCCACCCTCTGTGCTGTTCCTTTCTGTCCCTGCTCTGGCCCCTTGCCTTTCTCCCTCGCTGGACTATAGACTGCCTCGCCACTCTCCTTCCTCCCTTCCTCCTCTATAGACAACTGTAGTAGTCCCTCAATCAATTCAGTCGCAGTGGTAGAAGAGACGGATTCCCCCTCTCCCTCAGTGGTGACAGTCAATGTGCTCCTAACCAACCCGCTTCCCAACTCTCCCTCCAATCCTTCTGACTCCCTCTCTCCACTCTGGACCCCCAACACAAGTGACGGACGTCGATAAGGGGAGGGACGGGTCCCCCTCCTTACGCTCCTTCGCTCCACTGGAACCTTTGCCACGGTGATGCAAATCACGAACCACGCTCCCACTATGCTCAACACCAAATGTCACCACGCATCATATCCCAATGATATGACTTGGGTGACAGAACAGGTTGGGATGCACACTTCTCCTAGGGCACGCCTACCGGTGCCTCTAGGGTGTCTCGACACTACGACTGCGGGATAGACTAGACAACACCACTCCCCACTGCCGACGGTGGATCTCACAACTCACACCACAACTCCTCTCCTCACTTTGCCGGGACAAGGAGACTACACTGACGTCACGTTTCACTCACGGTGCACAACAAGGTACTCAACTTCCCACACAACACACCCCTCTTCTCTGCCTCCACTCCTCCGGCCTCCCACTCCTCCTTGATATTGTGATGGTTTAAAGATTTGGGCCTTCTTCCACCTGTCCTCCCTCTCTCCTTCTTTTGATGGCCCGCTCGTCCTCTTTTGGGGCTCTTTTGAGGCCTCTTCTCCCCTCTTGTCTCCCTTTCTCTCTCTTTTTTCGTTCTTGTTTTTTTTCTTGAGAATAGATAATAGATCTGATGACGCAAGTCAGGTGCAAGCTCCCCCCTTGTAGTCCCAACCCCCGCGCAAAACAAGAACGTTCCCTCCAATTCCCAAAACCCCCGAGCAAGTGAAGAGGCACAAATATACGCTATCCCTCCCACACAAACTATCACCCCCTTTCACATCCCAGACCGTCCTTCCGCACCAAATCCTACCCACCAATGGCACGCGTGACACAGTGAAGCACACGCCCACTCACCTAGTTGCGACGTCTCCACTTATCTCCTGCATTCACAACCTTAAAAAGGAAAGGAAAAAAACAAGGAAAGGTGAGAAAAATCCGGGCTGTGCAATACCTGTTTCAGGTACCCGGTGTACATCAAAGGGGGCTTTCGAGGGATTTCGAGCTGGCCAAGGCTCAGCTCCTCGGGTTGGAATGTTCGAGGGTTGCGTCATACGAAACTCATGTCAAATGTCCATGCCCAACAACCTGCAGGATTCCCAAGCATACGACGTAGGTCTTGACGCGTAAGGGTGAAACCAAGCCTAGAACCGCGGTTCTTGAAAGAGACTCGGATTCGTGGGCCGGGTCCGGTGGCCGGACCCGGAACTGCGAGTCGAGTCCGGCCCGCGGACTCGGAACCGCGAGTCCACAGGAGGACTCGCGAGTCCCTGGAACCGCGAGTCCACTACGTGCAGGACCGCGGATCCCCTTCACCTTGAGTTTGAATTCCACTTTTTTTTATGGGCAACATCAACACTTTGATATTTTTTCTTCCACTTGTTTTTTTGGCACTTGGGTCAATCACTTTTGTCCATGACTCCACCACAATGCGTGAGAAACCGATGTGCATGCAGACAGCAGCAAGTGAGTAACTAGTGGACAACTTGTGAGCATCAACAGAGCATCAACATTGCAACTTCCTACTCTCTTTTTGGTCATAGAGTATCCACATGTTGTTCTTTGTCAGCAACTTCCAGTGCGCAACCACCACTTGTTAGCAACTACTGAGCAACAACTTAGCAACTACGGAGCAACTAGTGAGTAACAAGTTAGCAACTGTTCACATAAAGCTTACACAGCAGGAATCCAGAGGGGAAAGAGAGAGAAAACAGAGAGAAAGAGACATGAAGAAAAGTTGGACTGCTCATGACAGAGTACAATTAAACATGGTATTGGAAAAGAAACAGAAAACTAACTACGAGGACATCTCCACTACATCCTCCTCATCCTCCTCGTCCTCTTCCTCCTCCCCGCCCTCGTCCTCTCTTTCCTCTTCACCATCCTCATCCTCGGAGGACGAGCTCTCATCGCTCTCATCAGCGGACTCTGCACCCGGTGCCTCGTCATCGTCGCCCCCCTCGTCATCCGAGTCCAGCAGCATTGCGTTGACAAGGCCTTGAATGGCTGCTGCAGGAGCCTTCCGTGCCTCACGACGCCTCCTCTTCTCCTTCTTCTCTTCCTCCTGTAGCTCTGGTGCAACTTCTCCAGCCGGTGTCACCGGGAAGTCCTTGAGGACAGGATCGTTAATCCAGGACTTGAGGCACATGAGATCCTGCACTCAATGAGCATGCGGAGTGAAAAATGATGAGGTAAACAGAGAGCAAACAAAGAGCAAACAGAGGACAAACACATAGAGAAAACAGAGAGAAACCATAGAGAAAACAGAGAGGAAATAGAGAACAAAACGAGAGCATTGAATATCAACCACCACCGTCACCACCACCACCACCACCACCAGCACCAAAATCTTCCATACCTGGACCGTCACGTTGGACAAGGAGTGCCTGAAATCTGTGATCAAGATTCCTGCAAGCGAGAAGAGACGCTCAGAGGACGTGCTTGTTGCAGGTACAGCAAACAGGTCTTGAATAGCGAGCGCAAGTGTTGGATACTTGCGTTGGTTGTCTCTGTAGTAGTGGAGCACGTTGCACTTGCGTCCAGCGCGGGCATGGGCCTTGTACTCCTGGATCTCATGCTCCAGCGAGTCCGGTGGTGCGTCTTCAGGTTCTTCTTCGGGCTCCTCGTACAGCTCATCAAGGGGGTCCTCCAGCGCCACTTGCACCATGCTCTTCTTTGTCCGCTTCTCCTTGCCCTTCCGACCCTTCTTGGCGGCAGCAGCAGCCCCAGTGAGCTGGGTTTGCTGGCTGCTTCCCGCCTCTCCTGATGCCGATGCACCTGTTGATGCAGAAGCTGCTGCTGCTGCACTGGATGATTTGAAGGTGTGAGCATCAGAAACAACCAATTACAAGGACAACATTAGAAAACATGTGAAACACAGATACTCTGTAACCACTTAAAATGTTCAAAGACCACCACTCCCGCCATAACAGCCAGCCCCACCACCAACCAGCCCACCTAAACCACCAACTGCACCCCAGTCTATATACCTGCATCGTCGTTGTCAGCCTCCAATAGTGCGGACTCAGCAGCTCTGGCTGATTTGGCTGCTTCCCTTGCTGCCCGTGCTGTCTCCTCTGCTCTGAGGCGCTGCACCTTGTTGTACCACGGTTTCAGCTCCTCCAGCACCTTCACTTCAAGCTCCACGGCGTTCTTGATCCCCATAAGCTTGTGCACTTTGTCGAAGAAGCGCATGCGAAACCGTGGGTCGGCGATAGTGGCAACAACGTGCCTCATGGTGCATGTTTTGACGTACTTCTCAAGCTGCAAGCGTACAACAGAAAATGAAAAGTCAGCAACCAATAAATTGCTGGGAAACTTGGACAGCCACGGCTACAACCACCACAACCACAACCACAAGCACCACCACCACGTACCTTGTCCTCTGCTGTAGTAAGGCCCGGCTTCAGATCAAGCAACATCTGCTCCTGAGGATCAAGGGCCTTCTTCTGCTGCACCTTCTTTTCTGCTTGTCCCGCCCTGACCTGCCACTTGTTCAGCTTCTTGAAGATGAGGCTAAAAAAGGGCAGCACCAGGGGGATGGTGGGGTACTAGCTGCCGCTGATATCTTCAGTGAACCCCTTGAAGGGTTTCAGCACAGCAGTAACCAGCGCCAGAAGCTCCCACCCGACGCCACTTGGTGCAAGATCCGGTGCCTTGTTCTTGAGCCAGAACTCCAGCGGGTCCTTGAGCTGTAACAGTGAGCAGACAGAGAGCAAAGAAAGAGCAAACAGAGAACAAACAGAGGGCAAACAGAGAGCAAATAGAGAGCAAACAGACCAGAAAGGGAGATGCAACCAGAGAGCAAACAGAGAGCAAATAGAGGTGCAACCTGAAAGAAAACAGAGAGCAACCAGAAAACAACCAGAGAGCAAACAGAGAGCAAACAGGGCCCAAATAGAGCTACAACCAGAGAGCAAACAGAGAGCAAACAGAGACAAAAAAAAGCACAACCAATTTGCTCACCTGCACCACCCGCTCACACATGTCCAACGTTGAGTTCCAGCGGGTAGGGGTGTCAAGGTGCAGAGAGAGGTAAGGTAATCCCTGAGCCGTGGAGACGTTCACAAGGCTCTCCTCGCGCTTTGCAGACTTGGTGACATGGTTCACAATATCACGGGCCACCTTGAGCTGGCTGGTGATGTCGCTCACGGTCAGCATGTCTTTCACCGCCAGGTTCATGCTATGGCCCATGCAGCGTATATGGCCGGCCTTGCTGAACGCGTCGTTCTGGAGCACGAGGAAGTTGTCCACCACACTGTCGTTGGTGCTGTCGTTGTCGACTGTCAAGCAGAAAATCTTGTCCCACAACCCCCACTCTTTGACAGCAGTGGAAAAAAGGTTGAAG